>CAOJBJ012386889.1:0-10606 GCA_948291685.1 Euphorbia celastroides | reverse complement strand
TAAAGGAATATAATAATAATATTTTATTTTGAAACAAGTGGTTAGAGAAGTAGATACTGTAAGAGCATCCACAATGGAAGCACTTAATTTAGTGCTTCAAATACTATTCAAAACACTCTCATTTTAGTCCATCATTTTTTTACCATTGTGGGTTAAGTCCTTCATTTTATATTATGGACCCCACATGTCATATAATTAATACTAAAACTATTAAATAAATCTTACAAATTCATAAAATAATTAATTTAAACAATAAAATATTGTGAATCTCACCTCTCTCATTAAACTATTGGTGATTGACTTTGTGTCAAACACTTCTTTTCTCAAGCACAACTCAAGCACTTGATACACAATGGTGAAACACTATTTTATTATTTTGAAGCACTTGTTGAAGTACACCCCGTTGTGGATGCTGTAACAACTTTAAAGCAAAATCGGATTTGAAGTAAACAAAAAAGAAGGTTTGGTAGGGTTGGAGATGCTGTCAGCAGTGGCAGCTTTCGTGGGAAAAAATAGAATAAAAGAACATCGGATAAGTCACCTGCAAACCAAATTCGATTCTCCCTCTCCGTCTCCGCCTCTCAGTTCCTTTGAGCCATGTCGAGAGGACCAGAGCGCCTGGTTAAGAACGTGAAACGGTTCGCCGACTCTCAGTACAAGAACTTCACTACCCGTTATGGCCAGCAAGTCATCGACATTTTCGAATTCCCTATTAAGGTTGTCTTATCCCCCTTTACTCTTGCCTTTGACATTGCTGGCTCTGCTCCTCGTGGCTTCGGCGTCCCTGAGCTCATCTCCAAGCTCTCTTATCTTTCCGTCTTTGTAAGTGTTCTTTTCTTCATTTATATTTCTTTCATCATTTCCTTTAATCGGGTTTTCCATATGTTCCAATGTCTAATCCATTTTTTCTTATGCAAGTTTTCAGCAATTTTGTATCTCTAGTGTAGGATGTTGATGAGTAATTTTAAAATTGAAGGTTACGCACTATTCTTTTTGCAGATTCTGACTAAAATTTGAGGACTTTTTGTTATCAATTTGGTCTTATACGGGTAATAGTGTAGATGATGTCCAAGTTCAAATCCTTTTGCTGTTTTGTGAGCTATTTTCTTATAGCTACAGTGCATCACCAAGTGATTCCCTTGTGTAATATAGTGGTACTCCACCTCTTATAAATGGCACAGTCATGACTATCTGTTGAGGATTGAAAATTTGAAATTTTAACTATCTCAATTCCCTCAACAATGGGTTAGATTTTCACACCATTGTCATTCATGTTTTATTTGTGGGTTTTTTTTTGTACAATTGTAGCTTCTGAATCTTCATTCTAAATGAACAAATAAGATCCTTGAATGTGGATTGGGTTGTCTCGTCAGTTTGAATGGGAAATTCTGGTATTGTTTACTTTAATAATATTGGGGGTTAAACTTAACTAACCCAGCCGATTAGTAATATTAGGTAAAATGTTAAGCTTTATTTGTATCAATTTGCACTACTTTGTGATTTATTATGTTCTTGGTTACGAAATTGATGAACTTTTAGTTTAGTTGGTACTCGGCAAATTGGTGTTAAGTGCTGTAAATATAGATATCTGATATTACATAAAACGAGACATTGCAATGGTAAAAAGTGCTTGGTATAAACTGGAATTGATATGCTGGCCAATAAATTAGCTTGATAACTGTCTTCTGATTATGAGATTTAGGTTGGAAATTTTGTTTCTTTTATGTGAGATAGGTTTTGTCTAACTGTTAACAAATTGATAGTTTATAAAGGGTGAAAATAGGCCAGTTCTTATTTATTTAAAAGTTTAGATTTGTGATATAATATACTATAATTTGTATCTTCACATTGTTTTTGAGATTAGTTCAGTATATTCTATTGTCTACGTGTTTGAGAGATTTAAGTACTGCTGATAATATAGGGGTATATAAACGTATTATGGTCATTATTAGTATTTATGGTTAGCTTTTTATACAACACTAATTTATTTATTTGAAATGCTATTATCCTCAGTGTAGTGTGACAAACTTTTTTTACCCACTTGTTGCTTGGTCGGTTGGTTAGCTGTTGAAATGCTATTATCCTTATGAAACAATTTTAAACCTCAATCTTGGATATGGATGAGAAGGTTTCTTTAACGACTTCATGTTGAATTGATTTATAGGTTCCAAACTTCCAATAAGTTCTTTATCACCTTAGAATTAGACTTATGCCTTGTCTTGATTGCAGGCTGTTGCTACTCTTGGAACCTATGATATTGCTTTAGAGCTGGGAAAGAAGGTTATATGCCAAAGGTGCTCACCTTTAATTCAAAATAGTGCGATTCTAATTCTACATAAACTTGCTATTAATTTCTGATTCTTTTGTTGTTTTACGTTCTAATTCTGGTTTTTCACTTATTAGAATAATATATATGAAATCATATCGAAGCTTCGATATCTTCTCACACAGCATATATATCTGGAAAATGTTTTTAAGATTTTATCAATGGTACATCTTTACGTGTGTTTCTAACGACCATGCTCAATACTTGCAAATAGAAATCTAACCTTTTCTTTTTATCAATCTGAAGAGCTTTTCTGTCTTTTTTGCTAGCCAGGATTTTTACTTGCTAAGTAATTATTGTAATTGTAATGCACATGTGCATTACTTGAATTTTTATGCCAGGGAACCTTATTATTTTGATGACTTGAGGTAAAAAAGACACTATGTTAAGAAAACTGGAGTAAAAAAAGACATCTTGAGGAAATGAAATGGTTGATTTTCTTAAACATTTGAATTGAGTAGTCAAATTCCGATTGTGTAATAAATTCAACATGGTTCCTCAAGCTTACTTCACTATATTTATTCACAACGGTGTGAATGGAAGATACTGGCTTAACCAAAGCTATACGTTGTAGGTGATGATATTGGTTTCTATTTTATCCAGGAATTGCCGGACTTGCAACGGCTGGCAGGCATTGAGGTGTAATATGTGCAAAGGGTCAGGGAAGGTGCACTACCAAGTAAAAAATTACAGCTTGAGGAGGTAGCATAGTATAGTAATTTACTGCTGCAGAGGCTCAGAGAACTGAATGGAGTTCTTTTAATTCTTTTTTAAATTTTTGCTGAATATTATCAGTTTGTTACGTCAATGTGATTGACTTATCGAACATGTGTTTTTCTTGTAATCTAATGTATAACCAATTGATGATGAATTCATTTTTTAACTTAATGTTCTTTTCATTTAAATTCTTCTACAGAGGAGAGAAGGCAACAACTGAATGTGTTGCAGAAGCTATTGCTGATAATAGAGCAGAGATAGTTCACCTTCCGTCCACTATGGATCTTAATTTGCCTTTGCCATCTAAAGAATGTCCAACTTGTGATGGAACGGTGAGAGTAGTACTTTAAAAAATCAGCTGTCATATGGTTTTCATTTCCAAGTTAATACACTTGCACACATGTATTTTTTGTATTTTTTTATCATGTCTAGATAGAAATTAGTTTTTCAAGCTGCTTCAAACTTTTTGAATGTGTCTATAATCAGCTATTTCATATCTTGTTTTTCTAAGCAATAAATGAATAAATAATATATGAATAAAACTTGCTATATTATGAATTTAGGTTTTGATATGTGTTGCCACTTCAGGGTGTGATGCACTGTCCTGAATGCAAAGACAAATTGCAAATTAGGATCTCTGCTGATGATGTAAGTCGATTTTTGATCTGTCTCTCATCTTTTGCATTTTATTATTTTTAATGTACTCAAGTGTTGTAGAATCCTGTAGCACTGTTATGAATTGAGTTGTTTTTATGCTTCTGCACGTTTACAAGAACTACATTTCATTTGTCGATTTGTACATGGCGGGTTACTGTTGCATTAGTGAAGCATTTCATAGGATCACAAACTGAAGCTGTTGTATTGCATAAATGGTCCTTTAGTTCTCTTCCAATTTGAATACTCTGTAACAGCAATTCCCCTGTATCTCATTGAGAGGTTTTATATATGACCTGTTTAAGGAAAATTCATGTCATTTGCACTAATTATCCCATTAACAAGAGCACGATGGAAGGAATTCTGACGTACGAGTTTGTTGGCTGGGAAGTTGTTCCAAAAAGTTAACGGTTGGAGTTTATAATAAGTTCAACAGTTAAGTGTAATTTATCCAGCTAAGCATTACTTGGTTGTTTCAGAAAAGTATCTACTTAGTTATTATTATCAACATAAATGGGATTATTTTTAATATTATTAGCACTATTATTGTTGTTGTTGTTGTTTGTTATAGTTGCTCGTTCTTTTGCAGATTATGGAACCTCCATGGAAAGCGTATAATGTTTTGAAAAAGATGGACTACCCATATGAGGTAAGTTTATGTAAACTTGCAATGTGCATTTACTTCTTCAATATGCTAACTCATAGGAATGTATTTCCATTTTTTTTATACGCTCAAATCGCTGACCACTTTGAGATGTCATATCTGTTATATGCTCGCTGTTATTGTTAATATTTTTAGTACTAAATTTTTGTTTGTTTGTTTATATTTCTTTTCAATTTACTCTATCCCATGGAAATCCGATTTTTGTTAATTTACCCTTTCATTGAAAAATTCAATCTTTTCGATTGAGTAAAAGTAGTGAACAGCAAATGATTTTACCCTCTTTGTTTCAGATTTCTGTTTATAATCTTTTCTGATGTTATGGACTTATCTAGTTTCTGTTGTCTCTTTCAGCATATAGTGGACAGCATGAAAGATCCCAGCATTGCTGCATTTTGGCTGTTCACATTTCCTCAAATGGTTGGCGGGTTCAATTATGATGATGATGTCAAGCAAAAGATTTGGTGGCAATACAAGGTCCATACTCATCCTGCTTTCTTTTTGTGCTCCTATTTGGTGCTAATTTGCTCAATTGCTTTTGTAATTTTTTAGTCTCTTACTTATTACCCAAAAGTCTATGCATCTTTGATTCGCTAATCACTCTCTTACATTCTCCAGTATGCACATGCTTTCTAGCTTGTTCATTGAATTATTCATATAAAATTGAGTAGATAGTAACTTGCCTGTAGCTGTAGACCATTGCAACTTTAAACATTTGGCATATTTTTCGTTCTTTGCAAATCATTACTTAATTTGTAAAAAAGATTAACGGTTATATTCTCTTTGATAATTTTATTATGTCATTGCTTTTCATTTGCTAAACAAGAAGCAAACAACCACAGCATGCTTTATAAAACCCACTGTAGTATTCTTGCTTCAAATTATGTTTCTGGTATGTTGCGCCTTATAGGTCCTTTTTCTTCTGCTCGCTATATCCTTTCTTGATTTTGCTACAACAAAACTTGGATTTTCGTACTAGTTCAAAGCTGAATGATCAGTTTATGCAAGTTCCTAAAGCCATTTTTGGACAAACACCAAATAACTATATTCAGGCTTTTGTAGAAGTTCTTTTGTGTATGACTGAAAAGGTGCTAAATTGTTATTTTCAACCTCTAGGAATCTATGCGGTATGATCAACTAAGAGATGTGGTAGCAAAGCGAAAACCTGGCTGGGAGCACTTGCAAGAAGTAAGATATATATATATATATATACATTTTCATCGTGGCTGCAATTCTGTGGCTTTTGATTCTCAATTGTTTGGAATTCTTTCCGAGTTGATTAATGTTTTTAGTCTTTCAACCACTTCAATAAATGCAAGATGAAACACAGATATTGTAGACTTCAGTAATTGTGCTTAATACATGAATGTTTCACCGACCAATCATATCCTGCCAACTAAATGTCGGTTTTGTTTTGACGTTGTAGCTTCTGCTATTGATATATTGTCATTCAATGAAGTTTTATTTCTGTAACACTTCATATACCGTACAAGTTTAATGTTACATTTTGAATAGTCTTTGTTGTATTTTATTGATAGAGAAGTAAGGTATATGCACGAATTAAACTATTTAATATAGTTAAGCTAACTCCCATAACTATGCCTCGATTTTCTCTAGCAATCAGATCCCCTTAGGAATGTTATTTATTTATTTGCTAGCATATACGCACAAAGCATAAAATACTTGCGAACTTCATCAAGGAAATCTTAGGAGTGGGAATGAATCTTCTCTTGGTTGAATTTTGGGCCGACAGTTTCAGACTTTGGCTTTTTCTTTTCTGAATAAATTGCTGGAAATATCAAATTAAAACAAACATGCATCTGGAGTGACCTTTTTCCGAGTTATCTGCAGACAAAACATTTGCTGCTTCCTATAAATTATACTTAATGGTGGTGCCTTTATCTTTTCTTTCTTTTCTTGTTCATTATGGTTAGTGTACGTGTTTCATCTGCTAAAATTATTTAGGTATAAATTTAAAGGTGGACTTAATTATATTATTGGAAAATGGATATTTTCCTGGAAAATAAATCTATAGTTAAGACCACCAGATCCTGCATGCGAATGCTCTCTACAGTTCAACTGTAGATTAGCACCAGCCAATTCATATAATGTTTGGAGGCTTTTCATGTTAAAATCATTTGAGCTTAAATATAGAGCTAGTGGGTATTTGAAGAATAATGATTTGTTGAATATGTCAGCCATTGCCATTTGGTTCTTTCTGAAATCTAATCGCAATAATCTTTTTTATAATTTCCTACATTGATCAAGAGCTTGTGAATTTGCATATTGGTACAGTTTCTGCTAACAATGTTGAACTTATGCATTAATTTCAGGCTTTGATCTCCATAGATCCTGTTCGTGCCAGGGAAGATCCAGTAATTGTAAAAAACGTCCCCTATTACAAGGCCAAAAAGGCATTGGAGGCCGAGGTTATGAAGCTTAATGCACCACCGCGGCCTCAAAATTGGGGTGTGAGTATTTTGCCTTCTCATGTTTGCTGATTATTAGAAAATACTTGGAGTTTTTGGAATATTGTTGAAAGTGAACATCTAATTATCACTTGCATGCATAAAAACATTTCAACACATAATGGACAAAGTCATCAGGTACTTTAATGTTATATCTTGTTTGTTTCTACACAAGTAATAATCAGTTGTGGTGTTTTCAGGAACTTGACCTTCCATTGAAAGCGTCATCATGGAGCGAGGAAGATCTTAAAAATCCAGAGAAGTTCTATGAGATGACCGTTTTGCTGAATGCACAAAGAGAAATTGCTGATAAGATTTTGGATGCCCAATGGGAAACTAAATGGCGCCAAGACAAGGTTTTTTTTGTCCTCAAAATGCTATTCATATTATAGACAATAATGCTGGTTGCAACATGAATGATGGACATACATTACTTTTGATTTGCAGCTGAATGAGATTTTGGAGGAGAAGGTGAGGCCATATGGTGAGAATGTCCACAATGGAGTTGTACCACAACCTATCCTAATTCCATCACAAAACAAAGATAAAAAGGTTCGATATTTCTCTGAGTTTTCTTCCTTGATTCGATAAATTGAAATGCTACAGTTTTTGTAACTTGTGCTTGTAATTTGTTTCCTAAGACTCGACAAAAAAGATGGTGGCTTTTCTGAAAGATTTTATAATTTGCTGTCGAAGAAAATCTTGAAGTAGCATGAGGTAAATCTTCTTTCTCATTCATTTTGACTTGTACCTTTAATATTTTTTGCATAAAGTCATCAACTATGCTTGTTTTGCTTCAGTTTTGTATTAGTTGTAGTGGATTGATTCCGTAGTTACTACCAACAAATTTGATCTTTTATTGTTTGTTTTTCATATATCCAGAATACTTCCATAGCTTTTGATGTTGATAGGCAGAGTTATGTACACTTGTTAGTTGTTACTTCCCAAACTTGTTACTGCATGTTTTATTGTTTATCAAATCTATTGGAAATAACACACATAAAAAAAAAAAGGAAAAAAAAAACTAATTTAGTCTTGTAGCTTTGTCCACAAAATGCTTAGTTGTCTGAAAAAAGACACGAATTGAGAATCATAATTCTAGTTACATGATCTGTGAATTGAATCATGAATCCATGATTCATAAGTTTAAGTTTATAAAAAGAGTATACTTGACATATTCGATTTAAGACATTGTTGTATTTTAGTTTACAAATGTAATTTTAACATAACAAAAGAAATCTTTTAAATAGAAAAAGCTACTTGAACTTTAAAAAGAATATAAATAATAATATCATGATAAATCTTTTTTTTTCAACAAGGGGATTATTATGTCAAATGTACTCAATTTTTCGTTGCATTCTCGGTTTTTACCCATTCACTCTATGCATTCAAAACAATTTTTAGGTGACCGAATTGAATTGTCAGATTGATGATATAGATTTGAGTTTACCCGAGAGTGGAACCGGTTTGTTGGCAAATATAAATATATAAAGGATGGCGATAACGAAGCCTAGAAATTGATCATGATCAAAGAAGGTTTAAGAGTAATATTAATGAGGCTTGTGATAGATTTTAAGATGTCCAAGTATACTGGGATATTGTTGGCAAAGAATGTTTTTCATGATTTGGTTCATTGTTATTAATAATGTTTTTCATGATTTATATTTGTTCTCTGGAGAATGATCATGATTTTAGATCTGGACGAAGCCAAAACTTAATGTGTTGTTTTAGTTTAAATAAACCCTTAAAATGTAAGTGTTACCCTAACATCATATACAAGGAAATATAAAGACCACAAAGGGCTACATCGCACAGCTCAAAGTTGTTGCGAGAATAAAACGTTTTTTGTTTACTTTTCAGTGTTTCGATTCATGGCGTTACTTGACATGATGATTCCACATTCCAATCTATACTCTTGACAATCAACATAAGCTTCCATGCAATTCATTTTTTGAACTGAATTGAATTCCCTCACAAAGTTGAGTTCTCAAACAGGGATAAGTGCTTTCCCAGACGATTTTGAATATAACAATATTTCAAAATTTTTTATATGAGGAATAATTTTTTTTTTGAATAATTAGTAAATCATTGAAGAGCACCAACATTTGATCAAAGTATGAGCAATAAATTAAAGAAAGACCAATAGAAAAAAAACCCTCGAGATCACAGCATTTTGTTGTATACATTTCTCTCTTTATTCTTTTATTACAAATTATGTTATTTGTCAACCAATAACTTGAATAAATCAGAAGAAACTATACACACAGTTAAACCATAATAATAGAACCCAAAATTCTGGATAAAAACTGATATTTATATAAATCACAAAAAAACAACACCCAAACGAAATATATAAAAACAAAACACGTCAATCAATGGGTGTACCGATAACACTTAGTGGCTTGGGTGCAAGCCCTACGGTAAGGGTTAGCCTTGTGACGATCTTGAATATTGCACCCATAGTAAGAACGACCTCGTTTTGGGCATGGCACTTGGTTTGCCTTAAGAGCTGCATAACTTATAAACTTATTGGTTCTTGCAGCTAAAACTCTTCGGCTCGACTCCGAATCCAACATCATCTCCTCGTCATCACCCACTAGTTTTCCAGTTGCATTTCTACCTTCAACTCTTGAAATCTCGGCCACCAAGGCTATGGCCATCACCACAAACAACAACCAAGATTTGGTGTTCATTTTTTTTTGATTCAAATCGAATCTCTTTGTGTTATCCATAAAAGAGAGGAGAGAATAATGGGTAGTAATGGTGATTTATGAAGGTGGAATATGTGATTGTACGTTTTTTACGTTTTGCTTTTGAATAATGGTGTTTGTATTTACCTTAAATTGAGGGTTTTACTTTTGTTCAACACAATTTTCTTGTCCAAATTTGGTGCTATCCATTGCATATCGGTTAGTTGTAGTATATGCTTGGTTGAATTCATTTTGATTCACAGAGATGATTACGTGATGTGTTGGGTGTCATAGGAGATATGTATAAATCAATTCTTCGCTCACTATTATTAAAAAAAGTTGAAAATAATTGGTGTGTGTATACTGACTTATTTTTTAGGAAAATGGTAAGGAATATAGGGTTCTAATAAAAAAAATTACTTGTTTACCCACCTTTTTATTCAACAACATAACTATATGCATATACATAACATGACATATATTCCAAATCTAATACAACCCTTCTCTCTATTTTTAGTGTTTCTTATTCGCAGAATATTTTTTTTTGGACATGTCGTTTTAAAGTTTTTTTCATTTTATTTTTATCTTAAAAACTAAATACACGATGATATAATTTTGACGAGTTTTATTCTGGCTAATTTATATTGAATTTACCCAACAAAATACCAATTCTGTAACATCAGAACCAAACATTAGTATATTTTCTTAAAAAAGAAAACAAATAAAAACCGGTTTATACTAGCGATATTCTGGATGTAGGGATGACATGGGTCGAATCTGAACTAGATTTGGATAAGTTTAACTTAGATTCATTACTATATATCCATATCCAGATCCAATTTAGATCTACCGGATCTTGATGTTGATGTCCATATCCTAATCCAATGGATATGGATCTAAAATGGATTTTAAATGAAATATAATTTAATTCCACATTTTTGGGTCCTTCTAGAACTGTTTTTTGAAAATTATTTGTACTAGATTTATTTTCTTAATTTTTAGTTTTTCAATAATTTTTTGAATTTTTTTATTTTTTACGAAAACGAACCCCGAAAAGTAATTTCACATTTTTAGGCACTTTCAAAATCTT
>CAOJBJ012385680.1:0-17573 GCA_948291685.1 Euphorbia celastroides | reverse complement strand
CAGCCAAATAAACATTGAAATTTCATTATTATTGTACAATGAGAGCATCACCGAGATAAGTACAATCTTCCTTTAATATCGGCTTACTAATCCAGCGAGCATGATATGCCTTCCCCTTATTATTAATTAGTCTATTGCAGTAGTAGCCGAATATACAATTTGAGAAGTCATTCTTTTATTGACATATGGAATCTAATTACTCAAATCTACCAGTTGACAAACATATTTGTGAATTCAATATTGTGCTTCTCATATCTTATTTGGAAATCTAATGCAAAATTTGCCATCTCAGCAGGCAGCCAATGACGTTGGTACAGTCTCCTATTGAGGGATTGAAAAATAGAATTTATTTATGATATTAACACAACTAATACGTATATTTTCTTAGACAGCGGTTTACGTCCTGACAAGAATCTGTTGGAGTCTTCTGTAAATATGTTGGAGAACTGCCACGCCTAGGATCAATTGCGCCCTTAACCTCTAGGTTGAGGTCTCGGTAAAGGTACTCATAAATTTTTGAGAACTTGATCAGTTAGCATTATTGGCTTGAGTACTGGTCTTTTCTAATCAAAATCTTGACAGGATGCTTGATTGAGGCGGCAATGGAAGCCCATTTATTTGAAGCACAACATAGCTACTAGAAGCAACAACCAATAAAAGCAACATTCAACTTCAGTCGGGCAGAGGCACCAAATGGAGAAACACTTATGAAAGATAATAATGTAAAAGGGGGGCGATTCAACTTGCACCAAGCGCTCGTAAAAGCAAAGATAAGTACAATTTATTTAAGCATTATATTAAATGCATTTGGCATGATTGTATTGCTTGGCCTCCTTGTTATTTTTTGACATAACTTTGAAGATGGAAAACGCTGAAACAAAGCTGGATGGACCAACGCACATAGTAGAAATTCGGCCATGTGCAAACAAACTGGGTTCAATTCATCAGAATTGGAGGATGAGGATCGATTCGATTCGATGGCAGCACAACAACAATTAATAAATTCAGATAAAAGAATACTCTTGAACTCAATTGCGGACCACTAATGAAAAATAACTCAAGTATCGAGCAATTATTTGAGGCAGGATTTCGGAGACCGCCTGAAGATTGATCCAACAACGAACAGTCCAAACTCAAATATGCGCTATCAGTCGGTGATGGTTCAACTCGGTTGAAAAATTAGCTACTTGTTACAAAAAGGGACGTGAGACATTTATCTTCAGACTTAAAAGGCCTGAAACAAGCTGGATGGGGATACCAACAGGAGCAATGCACGTGATAGCTATGTAGCTATACAGATTGCTTTCAACAAAGGTCAAAAGTATACTACGAGTAAGAAGTTAAAAGACAATGGTACAAAACCAGAGACTACATATTATGAGCTACAGATAAGTTTTCTATCACTTATTTTCAATAATTAGACTCTATGCTTTTTATCTCTTTGAGAAATTTGCTCTACACGTTATTTGAGTTCCCCTCTTCTCGTAATAATTCAATTTGTGATTGCTTGTTTCAACGCCTAATTTTTTGCTCTTTGTTAGGTTTGGACGTCTTAATTGGGTTCTTTACAAAGGAGTTGCTTGCAATTATCATGGGGGAATGGAGCCAAGATGGTCGCCTAGCATGGGATTACAAAGCAACACTGTTGATGACAAACAACTTCACTAGCGAAGCCATGTCAGCCCTGGAATGAAAATCATTTCAAAGGGATCGATACATGAGCGCTCTTCAAAGACCGACCCATTGGTCGGAAGATAAAGTTCACACGATCCAAAACAAGCATGAAGCAGTTTTAGTGGAGCAAAGTTTCTCCAGTTCCTTCAGCTTTAGAATGTTTCGATATACTTTCAGCGGCGCCAAAGCAGATAAGTTCAGAACCTAAAGCTTTTTTAAATTTTCAATATGAGTTGCTTGTTTTAAGCTCTTTCTGTAGCAATTCCCGAGCATGGGAAGCTTACACGTTGCTGCCTCGGAGAAACATTATTCAGTCTTAAAAGGACTAAAACAAAACCAGATGGGTAAAATGGAACAATACACACGATATAGCAAGAATGAAGAGCAAAAGACTACATTGTCTTTCATTCAACGAAAACATAGTTTGGTGAGGCAGAGGAGTTGCATAATCAACTTGCAAGGAACTTCAACAACATCTCTCCGTGACGAGATCGAGAAAAGTTGCGGCGTTATAAAAGATAAGTATTCAACCGATTATTTGAATTTCTTGGATTATTTGCCTTATGACAAAGGCATGACGTTATTTCATTAAGCTTATTGAAGCTATTATGATATTTTTTCTCGGCTCAAGCTCAAATACTTACTCAAAGGAATTGCAGCTCAGGGTAATGCGGTCAGAGAGAAAAATGATAAAGAAACAATCACTCACAGCCTTGAAAGGCATGAAACAAAGCTGGACAGGGACACCAACCGAGACAACATGCAATATAGGTATGTGGCTATAATCAAAATTTCGCATATGTGAAACTTTTATTTGCACTAGAGGGATTTAATACACTAGAAGAGTAAATGCTGAATCAAAAGCATATGCCGAGAAAACCGCCTTAATGGTTGAAAATATTCCAAGGAGCAAGCCCTTGATGTAAAAAAGTAGCGCAAGGCTACGAGCTATGAAAAAGTAATGCAAGACTACGAGACTATCATAAAATTGGCGTTAGGTCAAAGTCATATTCGAGATAGCGCAAATCATAAGATATTTTTGAGACGGTGCAATGCCTCTCTCATAGCAATGGCGCAAGGCCATAATCATATTCAAAATTGGCGCAAGGCCATAATCATATTCCAAATTGGCGTAAGGCCAAAATTACTTTCGAGACGGTGCAATGCCTCTCTCATAGCAATGGCACAAGGCCATAATCATATCCAAAATTGGTGCAAGGCCAAAATTACTTTTGAGACAGTGCAATGCCTCTCTCATATATAGCAATAGAGTAAGGCGATGTAATTTCAGACGGCGACAGGCCGAGTTCATAAAATAGCGAAAGGCTATGTATTTCACACGGTGAAAGGCTGAGATCATAAAATAGCGCAAGGCTATGTATTTCACACGGCGAAAGGCCGAGATCATAAAATAGTGCAAGACTGTATTTCACACGGCGAAAGGCCGAGATCATAAAATAGCGCAAGGCTATGTATTTCACACGGCGAAAGGACGAGATCATAAAATAGCGCAAGGCTATGTATTTCACACGGCGAAAAGCCGAGATCATAAAATAGCGCAAGGCTATATAATTTCACAAGACGAAAGGCTGAGATCATAAAATAGTGCAAATCTATGTAATTTCAAATGGCTAAAGGCCGAATTTATTCAAATTGGCGCAAGTCCAAAATTACATTCCAAACGGCGAAAGGCCGAATATATTAAAATTAGTGTGAGGCCAAAATTACATTTCAAACGGCGAAAGACTGAATTTATTCAAATTGGCGGAATGCCAAAATTACATTTCAAACGACGTGAGGTAATAAATTATAAAAGCCCCAAGCGGCATATCACAAAAGACCTTACTAAGACTTAGCCAACAATGAGAAATCATCCCAACTAGTTGAAAGGATGAAAAATATAAAGTAACGGCCCAAGAAGTTGGCCTTAAATTCGTAGACGTGCTAATCGAGCCGGTATCACAAAATATCTTCGGCATGACAGCCGACCCAACATATCTCCCGATAACACATTGACATAAAGTTACAATTGAGGCGGTGCAAAGCCAATTTCATCGAATTTGTTGCAAGACCAAACAAAAGTATATAACTGAAAGCTATGTTATTCAAACTCCCAGACGGCAAAGCACTTAGATGGCAATTAATCCTATATTTTCATTAATTTCAGGGGGTAGAAGCCCAAACTGTGGAACAAGTATATGGCTCATCTAGAAGTCATGCAATTTACTCGATTCTGTGATTGCTTAACATTCAATATTGTCCTTGCAATTTAATAACTGAAGCTATGAAACAAAAAACTCCAAGGCGGAAGGCCTATCAAAAGTTTTTTGGGCAAAATATTGCTCAAGTAATCGAAGGCCTAATGTTACGGCCCTATATTCAAACCCATGCTACGAAAAATATTGAGTAGCGCCATGCTAAGAGAATTCAGCCGACGAAATATAAAAATACAACACAAGGCTACAATAATATTCGAGATGGCGCAAAGCTAAAATTATATTTGAGATGGCGTAAGACTGAGTCAGTTAATAAAATGGTGCAAGAACAGAATTGTAATTCGAGACGGCACAAGGCCAAGTTTAACATTAAATTGGTACAAGACCAAATTAAATAGCTAAAGGCTATGTGAATCAAATTTTCAGACGGCACAATGCCAATGCTTGCTGACTTTTCAGCGATTGCCCATGAAATAGTTCAAGCTATGTTCTAATTCATTTCAGGCAGTACAATACATAGTGTTATGTTCATTTCAGGAGGCACACTATATAATGAAATAACTCAAGCTATGTCTCGATTCAGTCGGCGCAAGGCCGGGATTCATTAATAACATAAGGCTATTACATAATCTAAGTTGGAATAAGGCCAAGTATAATAAGCAGTGGAAGGCTGCAATTAATACCATTAAGCTAAAATGACGCAAGGTCAAAGTTTAGTTAATGTAGCAAAAGGGCTACAAGTTCTCAAAAATTTTGGTTAAAGCCGAAAGCTATGCGATAAGAAATTGTCAAAAATTTGTAGTGAAAGGACTACGTGGAAATGGCTCAAATGCCAGAATGGTAACAAGTCAAAAAATGACATTTTGGTTGTTTTAGACGGCAAGGGAACAAGCACTCAAATAAAATAAAAACGGAAACTAGTAGACCTTAAAAGTGAAGAGTTGAAATAGTCACGTGCCGATATCCATCGATACGACAACAAAATCTGGAGCGTTAGGAAATCAACAGGTGAGATCAATGCAGGTGAACAAGAGTGAATTAAAACCGCCTGAAGCGCTTAAGCATCTTCAATACTTGTGGAGGGACTTCTGATAACATAATCAGCAAATTGGAATTGATCAATCCGGCTGAATGGTAGCTGAATTGTGAGAATTGAACACTCCTTTTGTCTTTTGACCATCAATCTCAGAATTAATATTTTTGTCGTGGAAAATTCTGAAAAGTGTTATAGATGACTTTATTCACTTTTCAGATATCAAAATGTTTGGTTTTAGTTTTACTTGTCTTTGTCACTTTAATTTGACTTGTATTTTTTTCATTATTTTTACTCATAAACAAGTTGTGTTAGGTACGTTTTGATAAAACGTCCAGGTAGATAGATTCGGGGGTTGTTATATATTCCAACAACAATTTACAAATGTTGTTTCTGATAAGAATAATGTTATAGAACAATTTACAAATGTTGTTTCTGATAAGAATAATGTTATAGAAGAGTTTGCTGTTAGAGCGAAATTGGGTTGTATGTGATTTTGTCATATAATTTTATCTTCATTTAAAATTTAAGAAATATCATTTATTAAAGGATTATTATCAATAATTTGTAAAAATTAAATATCAATAGAAGAATAATAAATTAATGAAACATGAATAAATAAATAATCGGAAAATATATTCTTTTCATTTTTATATGATTAAGGATTTGGAAGAGGCTAAATATTGAATTTAAGAGTTCAGATTTGTTTGTGTGATGGGTTGGGTCAGGTTCGGACAGGATCTAACAGGTTTTAATATATAATTTTAAATCCGACTTAATTCTTTAAAATTTTTATCGAATTAGGCTGGGTTGGGTTGAGTTTTAAGTTGAGTAAATAATATATGTAACAATAATAATAAAATTTAATAGTAAAACTATATTAAAATTTCACAATATAATAAATAATTTACATAAACATATTGAAATTTTAACACTAAAGCAATAACTTTATAAAGAAATATGTGACAAAAACTTTTTTGATGAGTGATTTTTTCATCTTTTAAAAATTGATAATAATAGATAGTAATGTAACAATATGTATAGAAAATTATTCCATATAAAATTTATGCGGATCGAGCCATCCGTTGGAATTTTTTAGAAAACTCAAACCCAACCCATTTATATTACGGGTTTTATCCAGTTTGGTTTGGGTGACCCCAAAAATGAAAATTAGCTTCTCAAATTCATCCCAAACTATACCCAATTGTAACATTCATGTAATAACTAATTAATGGTTATGTAGAGAATCAAATATGTTTGTCCCCAAAATTGAGTCTTCTTTCATGTCTCTCTATTCATTGATTGACATGTAGTTCTTATTTTCCTTCCTTACCTCACTTTTTATTTTTTTCTTTTTTATGTATCAATCAATAAGTAGAGGGACATGTAAGGGGACAACAAATTTTGTTCCGTTATGTAGTATTGAATATTAAATTGCATACATGATTATAAGTATACGAGGGTTCAATAATTATAATTTCCACTCTATAAAACTTTTTTTATAAAAAAATATAGTTTATTAAATCAAATTAGAAGCAATTACAATCCTAATTAAACTTGTGAAATACTTTTTTATTTTCCTTTTGATGGATCCTACTAAAACTTCTTTAATAATTTTTATGATAAGAAGTTTTGATTTCTCTTTAATCATGTAAAGCCAATTATATTCTTGCTATAATTGATTTGGACTAATTCCAATGAAACTGAAGCAAACTAATGTATTTTTTTTTCATCACGAGGTTTTTGGATGGGTCTCAATTGTGGCGGCACTTTTAAACCACTTCCACATCCAGACTAATCCACGATCACCAATTTGCAGGTGTCTCAGAGGGCAGAATGGCTGACCCTAGGATTTAAGGTTGCTCCATACACATTTCCAGGAGTTGATCACTGGTTGATGTTTAAGGGTGGACTAGCCATTGTCTAGCCCCTACCGCTAGACCACACCCTTGGAGTTAATGTATTGCTTTTTTATAGACAATATTCTCCTGAAAAATATTTTCCTTATTTCTCATGTTTGTGGCTTAAAGAGTGAGTCGAGAGAAACAATATTAGCCTAATTAAAAAATACAAAATATTTGTCGATAAAAAAAATACAAAATATTCTCAATCCGTAAAGAAAGAGTCTAGTCTTTTTTTCCATAAGAGTAAACACGTCATATATATTCACTTACCACGATTATTAAACTTTTATATCTGAATTCTGTAAATTTTTATGATACATATATGTCATACAAAAACAAATTTTTAACTTTTTATATGAAAGAATCATTTTCAAAAATTATGGCTGACTGTGGAGTCTCATAATTAATATAATATTAAATAGTTATGAGGAGAACTCAATCTTTTCAGGTGTTTTTGTCTTTGGACTTGAGATTCAAACCATGTTCATCTAGTCCTCATTAAAATGGATCTTGAATTATTGGTTAAAGCTTTGCATAACTTCGAGTCAAAGTTATTCGACAGTATATACATGCGTGAGAGTGTTGAATTTTTATCGCATGTAAAAGTTCTGACTCATCTCAAAAGGTACATTTAGAGAAGAATGTTATCCACATGTATAAAAGACTACAAAATCTATAATTTTAATAGTCTAAAAGTTCAATCGTAACAAAGTCTACTCCTCACGTCGGTATTCAGTTGGAGCATATACAGAAAAGCCCATTGAAAGAATATAAGCTCACTTGAGGTTAATTATATTAGGTATCTCAAAAGAACCCAATTCTCACCTCAAAATGGTGTTTTCTCAAGTAATTGACAGAGTAACTAATCTCAAGGGGGGGACATGTTTAAGTCAGAAAAGATGTTTGAAGATAAATTGACAGAGTAACTGTTCTATGCTAAAAATTGTGTACCTCAATCCTGAGTGTTGTTCAGTATTTATTGGTTTTGGATTTGCCCTAGAGTTTTTGTTAAATTTCCCCTTACCAAGAAGTAAATAGATAATTTCTAATTGTTGCATGATGTCCACGGGAAATTATACAAAAAGCCCGGCTTTTTGCACCCCACCCCAATCTAACAATTAATTATCTCAAAATGTGTATTTAATTAAGTATTAATTAATTAATCAACGGTTGGATCGAGGTGAGATGCAAAAAGCCGGGCTTTTGGTATAAAATTCCGATGTCCACACTATTGAGTCCTAATCCTAGAAGGATTTTTTCCTGATTTATCTCCATCTTTTCCTAATAGACCATTCGTGTCTAATTGGGACTCTTATGTTGAAGTTAGTAGAAAGTTAGATTCATTCTTGAATTCTATTATGTCGCTTGCCGACTCGCGATACACGTCGAACTCTTCTGATTCAATCCTCTAGTTAACCATTGAGCCGACTTACCTCAGTGTCGTCTAAGAAGTCACATGGTAATAGCTCATCTTCAGGCATTTCTTCAATTTGATCCCTCCAGCCGGTTATTGAACCAACTAGGGTCAATACCGGCTGAGTGACTATATTATCACTTATTTTGTTCTGCTATTAGCAATCTAAACTCAAGAGCTCAAAGTATAAGATGATACATTGCCTTCCAAGTTAAAATTCAAATTCAGGTTTACTATATGAGTAGATTTTTGTTGCTTCTTTAATTTGATATTTGGTCATTAGGCCAACATGGCCTGCTAGCTGATAGAGTAAGGTTGCTTGTCAGATAACAAATTTCATCTCTTTCTCCATCCCCAACAAATACTTTTCATTTAATCGTTAGTCTAACTACATGAAAATCAACTACAACATATGAAATAACATGAATCACATGCCCCATGACACGCCTTTGAATCCCTGTTGTAAGTACAATACATGGCTCGCCCATTACCAACTCCTTTTTCAATGGTGTTGGAATCCTTTTTTTGCTTCAAACAAGTGATAACATAATCAGCAAATTGGAATTGATCAATCCGGTTGAATGGTAGCCGCAGAGAGAACAAAGGCCTAACATGTGTGAATAAGCTATAAGCTGTCTGAAGAGGTCGTATATTGCCATATGCCGTGTAGGTTGAGTCGGCACTCGTTATCTTCAATAATGATCTGATACTGATAAGAAAAGTGATAATATGAATCCTAATGGGATTCGATTACCATTAAGGAAAGAGTTCAAATAGGAAGAAAATACTATCCTATCGAGGAAGCAACAACGGACATAATCTTTCTAGGATTTGGACTCAATATCTTGGCCACTAAGATATCTCCAAACTCTATAAATACACCACATTTGAGGATTGAGGTATAAAAACTATTAACCCTAGCCGCCGCCTATTTCTTATTGATTTTTCCTAAGCTCGTTACTGACTTAGGCATCAAAAAGTCCCTCAAAGGAGAAACCCCGATCCTCTTCTTTCCTCTGTCTTGCAGGTTTCTAGTCGCCGGATTTAGGAGCTTGAGGGACGGAACTTATCGGTAATTTTATACAAAATTATCATCAATTAAATAGCAACCATTACCTTTTCCAAAACAAAAATATTTATTATTCAATAAAACTGTGATAACCAAGTTTTTGAGGAAAGCAGGGAAAAAAATGCCAAATGGATTAACATATAATTAATGATCACTAACTATTGGAATTAATGTTGGCACTTAATTATTACAGGTATAAAATTTGAAACAATGTTAACCAAAGAAAATTCTGCATAAGGAAAAAAGATGGAATTAAAAAAATATGAAAGAGAAAATATGAGATGAGATGATCAACATGCACAGCCTCCTCTTTGCTCAACTTCAGATACAGTTTCTGATATTCCTTGAAAATAACTGCATGTACTGAAAGTTGTTATTATTTTACCTTCATAATTTATAAACATTAAATAAGTTGAGTGAAAATTCAGCTTTCCAACTAAAATCACAAGAAAATAAGCTTTTTAAACATAACAAATTTTTTTAAACATTATCACCATGCTCTCTTCCCTTTTGCCACGTCTAATGTTGTTCGTTGTTTCTCTACAAAACCATAAATGTAATTATATAGTTTTCTTTGAGTTTTTAAGAGTCACGCTTCAGTATGTTGAACATTTATTAAAAAAATCTGTTTGTAGTCGTGGTATATACAACCCATAAAAAATTGTAAGAATTATATCAACACATGTTAGAAATGTTTTTTGTTTTTTAATTCCAATTTCTTGCAGTTCTGCTAACATCTAATAGATATCTATAAGATTTCTGAAAAATCATGTATTAGGCTTATCTGCTATAAAGGTATAACACATGTTAGAGTGTGATGTTTTAATTCTAAAAGTTGTAGTTTTACTGACTTGTAATAGATTTCTAATAGATTGAATAAAGTTTTATAGTATGCATGTGATAGAAGTAAAGAGCTATGAAATGGAAAATAAGAGTAGTGATGAGACGTACATATCAGGTTGGTGGTGAGCAGAAAGAGCAGTTTTGGCAACACACAGAAAAGCGTCGTCGACGTTATAGTTCTCCTTTGCCGACGTCTCAAAATATGACATCTCTCCCTTTGAGCTACACCATTCTCTTGCTTTCTTCTCCGGTACCTGCATTTTATTTTTTTCTTTAATTCTCAATTACTTGATGTTTTCTCTAAGGGAAAAAAAACTAAATGAATTACCACTCGGCTGCTTCCACCATCCACATCAATCTTGTTCCCTATTAGTATGAATGGAAACCCGTCTGGATCCACCTGATCTGCCTGCATTTTGTTGGAGATACGGTATTATCCCACATGGGAAATAAAGTTAAATAAGAGTGGTATATAAATAGAGTAGATTGGGCCTTAACACAAGTCAATTGGTTTTGTGTTAGATGGGCTCAACCCAACTTATATACTCACTCAAGACATCCAGATGAGCCTTAACTACACATTTCATTCTCATTTCATGAATTGCCATATTCTAGTTGCTATTGTTTTACTCAATAAAGAAGAAAAAAAGAACCTGCTTGAGGAATTCTTGATGCCAAAGATTGAGAGATTCAAAAGTTTTAGAAACATTCACATCATACACAAGAACACAGCAATCTGCCCCTCTGTAAAAGGCTGCCCCTAAGCTCTGAAATCTTTCCTGCCCTGCTGTATCCCATATCTGCCCTTCCATTCATTTTTACTTTCTCATTAACCCCCATTTCATTTAATTAATTAATTACTTTTTAAAGCAATACAATACAATACCCACTTGCAATGTCACCAGCTTGTCCTCAACCTGCAGCTCCTTTGTCACAAAATCTGCCCCTATTGTTGCCTTGTACTGTTTGCTGAACTTCTTGTACACATATCTACATTCATTTCACTTAAGGAGCATAACAAACTCACTTTTCTTATATTAGACAGTTACTTGTTATAGTAAGTGAAAAAGACAAACAAAAATCATTAAAACTATTGGCATTATACGGGGGATACTGGTTCCTCAATGAGGTCTTCCCAACCCTGAATCACATTCATTCAACATTAGAGAAATTCAAAACAAAAAAGAAAGGGGAAATAGGAATGAATAAAAACATACCCACTGTCACCCAGAACTATGACTTTAAGCAGAACTCTTCTGTTGGGATTGCTGTCCATCTTTCAAGAAATTAACAAGACTAATTGTTATTTTAAGATAAAAGGGAAAGTGAATTCAGAGGAGCTTCTTGATTCTTCTTATTATTATAACACAACACAAAGTGTCAATCTTTTTAACAAACAAAAAGTGGAATGCATGTGAGGTTAGGCGCCACCCAAGCTCTCTTCTCTTTAATATATATATATATATATATATATATATATATATTGTGTGGTTGACTTTAGACTAAGTTCATGTTTTTGTGCCATCTTGCAACCGTTATTCACAGGTTGGATTCAGTTTCCATCAAATTTAATAATCCATGTTCTATATATATATTATAATTTAATACTACTACAGTCATTTGGTTATTTTTTTTCTTTTGCCAGATCTACCTCTGACTGTTTATGTCAATTTTGTATATTTTGTACTTTTCGTTCAATGATTTACTACTGTTATTGTTGTAATTAGCATCTTCTTCTTCTACTATTGGAAGCATAATTAAATCTAAATATCGAGATAAATATTAAAATGTATGTGTTTTGTAATAACATGGGCTATTGAGAAAAAATGGTTTAACAATGATTGGATGTGATAATTGGGTCTATATTTAAAAAATAAATAATTGTGTACCTATCAGTTTAATGAGTACACCTGTGATACAGTTAAGAGAGGAAATATTTAATAGAAGAAAACAGTTTGGATTACTTTAACATTGCCACTTTCTCGTGACTCGTACATCTTGTTATATGAAAAGATCTCATACCTTTCAGGTACGAATTTTATTAATTTTGGTCAGATTTCAATAGGAGCTCCACCCCCCAACATTAATCTTGGAAATTTATTTGAAAGCTAAACAATCAGAAGACAAAAATTATACTTTTAAAAAAAAAATTTACCTCATATAAACTAACATTAAATTGAAAAGAAAATCCCCACCCACCCCAGATGTGGTTCGAACGAAAAAAGTCTGTTGTCCCGAAAATGGTATTCCCTTCCATGTCCCTCTATTCATAATACGCCACGTGTTTCCTTATCACTTTAATTTATTTTTATTAATTTCTCTATTGTTAAGTGTAGCAGGAGAAACAAGTGAAGTTTGATTGAGAGTCTATTTTCAGTTTATGTTGTTAGGCAGTTAACAGATTAGTTAGTACTTTTTACACGTGGCTCGCTATTGTCCAAGCGTTCCACAGTGAATTGTAGCCAAGTGTCACTTGACAGCTGTATATAAGCTGAGAATGTGTAACTAACTGCCTTATGGAATAATATCAGAGTTTTTTTCAAATTTCCCTCTCTTTCTCTCTTTTCTGTTTTTCTCTCGACTTCCATATAAAAGTTAGGCACCTAGCTTGACATTGGTATCAGAGCGGCGATCTCCGGTGAATTTCGGCAAGTTCCGAATTTGCGATCACATTCCGATTACAGTTTTGCTGAAATGGCGGCGAAAAAGGTGGAAAATCTAGAGAGTCAGATCGAGGCTTTGGCTTTGAAGCTCCAAGAGCAAGAGGTGAAGATCGATGCTAAGATCGATGTGAAGCTGGAGAATCTGGAGGCGAGGTTGGATTCGAAGCTGGAATTGCAGTTCGAGGAGTTTAGGAGAGAGCAGCATGAATCGCACAAGCAGCTTTTGGAATCCATTGCTGCGATGATTTCTAAGAGCCAATCAGATGATTCTAAGCTTGAACGCAACACTGAGGTACCTCCTGTTCACTCTTTACACTCTCGATCTAAGGCTTCCACACCTCCAAACTCTAAATCGTCCAATCATACTCAAGAAAATTCGTTCGAAACTCCTAAATCCAACTCTAATCCTTTCAAAACCTACCGATCTACTTACTGCCATGGAGAAACTAGCCAGAATCGTCATCCTAAATACAATCACAATAATCAATACCAACAGAACCACCAGGACACTTATCAGAACCACATAATCACTTATTTCAACAAAAAACTGCTGGAATGCGAACTGCCGCGTTTTGATGGTGATGGAGCAGAGGATTGGGTGAATAAATGCAGTAAATACTTCCAACTTTTTGAAGTTGAGGAGAGAAGAAAGGTAGAGCTAGCTGGTTTGTATATGGAGGGTAAGGTGGAGAAATGGTTCAAGAACTGGCAACCTAGCCATCCTAGGGTTAGTTGGGAGCAGTTTGGGGAAGAAGTGATTTGGAGGTTTAGAGAGGCTAAGGCTGGGGAGATTGTGGAGCAGTTTGGCAGATTAAGCCAAACCTCTTTTGTTATGGAGTTTCAAGAGAGATTTGAGGATCTCAAACTCCAAATAGAAAGAGAATATCCTGAATTGGCTGAATCTTATTATGTCAGGAGCTTTGTAGCTGGCCTCAAACCAGATATATGATCTGCAGTTAGGATTCATAATCCTTATGACTTATACTCTGCGATTAAACAAGCCTTGTTACAAGAACAACTGCTGAGAGACCTGATGGAGGCTATGAAAACTAAGCTGAAACCTAATTTTTCTCAAAAACCTTATGTTGCCAGTGGATCTAACACTAGAAGTTTTAACCCCACACCTACCAAGCCTTTTGAACCAAACAACCACCTAAATACCTTTAAAAGAACCTCTGGTCAGTGTTGGAAATGTGGAGAGAAGTACTTCCCTAGTCATCAGTGTAAGAAGGTGATGGTAATGGAGGGGGAAGAGGAGGAAGTTTGGGCAGTAGAAGGTGATGTAATTGAGGAACCAGAAGAGGAGATTTAGGTTTCTCTTCATGCATTAGAAGGAAGGATAACTGAAACTACAATGAAGTTGAGGGGAACACTGAACAAAAAGGACATTATGGTCCTGATTGATAGTGGCAACACTCATAGTTTCTTGGACTCTAAACTGGCACATGCTAGTAGGATGCCTTTAACTAAGATAAGTCCTATGAATGTCATTGTGGAAGATGGAAGACAACTGCAGGTGACTCATAAGAGCAGTGACTGTGTTTGGAATATACAGAATTCTAGATTTACTTTTACCTTTCGAGTCCTTGAGTTGGGGGACTATGACATGATTTTGGGGGTTGATTGGATGAGAAGTCATAACCCTGTGACTTTTGACTTTGAAAAGCACAAGTTTTTGATTTTTAAGGAAGGAAGACAACTGGAGTTGAAAGGGATGCAGGAAGAAGTGGCCTTAAGAATGATCAGCTTAAAGACAGTAAATAGGCTGGTTCATAAAGGTTGGAAGGGAGTTACTTCGAAGCTATTTAGGATGATTTTTGATGTGGAGGCAGATGAGTCACACAACCCTTGTCAACACCCCTCAACAGACGCCAATCAAATATCTAAACCCTTATCCTGGAACCATGACCCTATTAACCAGTTGCTCTCTAAATACACCCACTTTTTCAACCTCCTACCAAACTACCCCCAACCAGATCTCATGATCACCAAATTCCCCTTTTCACTAATACCATTAATGTGAGACCCTACAGATATTCTTTCCAGCAGAAGAATGAAATTGAGAAGCTAGTGAGAGAGATGTTGAAAGAGGGGGTAATTCGGCCAAGTCATAGTCCTTATGCCTCCCCTGTTCTTCTGGTTAAGAAGAAGGATGGTAGTTGGCGATTTTGTGTGGACTTCAAGGAGTTGAACAAGGCTACAGTTAAGGATAAATTTCCTATACCAGTGATTCAAGAACTCATTGATGAGTTACATGGGGCAAAATGGTTTTCCAAGATTGATCTAAGATCTAGATACCATCAGATTCGAATGAGTGAAGAGGATATTTCTAAGACTGCATTTAGGACTCATTCAGGGCATTTTGAGTTCACTGTCATGCCTTTTGGACTTACAAATGCCCCTACCACTTTTCAATCCTTAATGAGCCATGTTTTTTAGCCCTATTTGAGGAAATTTGTTCTAGTTTTCTTTGATGATATACTGATCTATAGTCCTACTCTGGAGTTGCATGTGCAACATCTAGAAAATGTCCTTCAATCGTTAGAAGCTAACTATTTGTTGGCAAAGAAGTCTAAATGTGAATTTGAAGTGCAGCAGGTGGCATACTTAGGGCACATTTTATCTGCTGAAGGGGTTGCCACTGACCTAAAGAAGATTGCAGCAATGGTCAAGTGGCCATTTCCTAAGTCTTACAAGGATTTGAGGGGATTCTTGGGGCTTACTGGTTATTATAGAAGATTTATTAAGGGATATGGCATGATTTGCCAACCCCTGACAAAAATGCTTAAGAAGGACAACTTCTAGTGGACTAATTCTGCAAGAGCAGCTTTCTACCAGCTCAAACAGATCATGACTGAGGCTCATGTCCTAGCATTGCCAGATTTTACTAAGCAGTTTGTTGTTGAGTGTGATGCAAGTGGAGGAGGCATTAGAGCAGTGTTAATGCAGGACCAAAGGCCAATTTGTTTCTTGTCAAAGCCTTTGTGCCCTAGGAATCAGGTTAAGTCAGCTTATGAGAGAGAGCTGTTGGCCTTGATTCAAGCTGTCACTGCTTGGAGACAATATCTGGAATTAGCTCCTTTTACCATAAGGACTGATCACCAGAGTTTGAAGTTTCTGTTGGAGCAGAAGTTGCTCACTTCTCTACAGCAGAAGGGTATAGCTAAACTGCTGGGTTTGCAATATACTATAGTCTATAAGAAGGGAATTGACAACAGAGTAGCTGATGCATTATCAAGAAGGGGAGTTGAAGATTCTGCAGTTATAGCTATCTCTACTGTGATTCCTACTTGGTTGCAAGAAGTACAAGACTCTTACATAGCAGATCCTGAAGCTCAGAAGTGGTTACAATGGTTACTGCTTTAGGATTCATCTATTGGAAAGTATAGTTTGAAGAATGGGATTCTGTTTTATGGTAACAAGATTTATATAGGCAATTGTTTGCCTTTAAAGGTGAGGTTGCTACAGGCTTGTCATGACTCTCCTTGGCGTGGCCATTCAGGGGTTAAGAGGACTTTAACCAGGTTGCAAGGTCATTTCTATTGGCCTAACATGGTTGTTATGGTTAAGGAGTGGATTGCCAGATGTGATGTGTGTCTAAGGTGTAAAGCTGAAAATTGTGTAGTACCTGGGTTGTTGCAACCACTGCCAATTCCAGCAGGAGCTTGGCAGGATATCTCTATGGATTTTGTGGAGAAGTTACCAAAGTCTAAAGGATTTGATGTTGTTCTGGTAGTAGTAGACAGATTCACCAAGTATGGCCATTTCCTGCCTCTGTCTCATCCTTTCTCTGCTACTACAGTTTCTAAGGTATTCCTAGATCAGATTGTGAAGTTACATGGGATGCCTAGGACTATAGTATAAGACAGAGATAGAATTTTCATTGGTCATTTTTGGAAGGAGTTGATGTCACAGCTAGGCACTAAGTTACTCTACAGTAGTGCTTATCATCCACAAACTGATGGCTAGGCTAAAAGGTTCAATCAGTGTTTGGAATCTTTCTTAAGGTGTATGTGTTTCTTGACTCCCAAGAAGTGGGTAACCTGGCTGTCTACTGCTGAATTTTGGTATAACTGTACATACCATGAGTCAATTAAGATGACTCCATTTGAAGCTTTGTATGGCAGCAAGCCTCAAATGCCTGGGTTATTTTCTAGAGCTTCATCTGTAGCAGCAATAGAAGATATGCTCAGTAAAAGGGAGGAGTTGAATGGGGTTTTGAAGGAGAATTTGGCTAAAGCTCAAAACAGGATGAAGTAGAATGCAGATTTACATAGAAGTGACCGGGAGTATCAAGTGTGAGATTGGGTCTAATTAAAGTTACAGCCTTACAGGCAGTAGTCTGTGGCATTTCAAGCTTCCCATAAGCTCAGTGCTCGTTTCTATGGCCCTTTTCAGATTGAGTCTAGAATTAGAAAGGTGTCATATCAGCTTAAGTTACCTCCAACTTCTAAAGTTCACCCTGTTTTCCATGTCTCTTTGCTCAAGAAAAAGCCTAACTCTCTAAAGCCAGTTATCACTACTTTGCCTTCTATAGAAGATGGTCTTATTTCACTTCAACCTAGCAGAGTGATTAATGTTAGGCATGTTGAGGTTCAAGGACAGGATGAGCAACAGCTGTTGATCCAATGGCAAGGACTTCCAAGCATCGATGCTACTTGGGAAGATGTTACTGCTTTCCGCAATGAGTTTCCAGAGTTCTATAATTCTTGGGGACAAGAATTTTCTGGAGGGGGAGGTATTGTTAAGTATAGCAG
>CAOJBJ012384737.1:0-10437 GCA_948291685.1 Euphorbia celastroides | reverse complement strand
AAGTTATTTGAAATAACAACTCATAATTTATATTTGGAGTATTTTACATTTTTCATTACAATTGTCTTTTCCTTTTGGTGTCAATCAGTAATTAGGATTTTTTTTTAATAAGTAATTAGGATTTTTTTGTTTGGTTTAGTTACTTTTAGCTGCTTGGTAAACAAAAATAAATTACGAGCAACAACTAGTAGCAACAATAGAAACAACTATCACTTGTAACTCAATAAAACGAGTGCATAGTGTTACATATAGAAAGTGTAAGTGTAGATTTTACCCAAGTGTTACATAACTCTACAATCTGTACTTATATCGATGTTAAAGATTAAAAATTGAAACTTATTATAATTTTAAAAGAAATTTATAGCATGTATTTATTTACTAAAGTAAGTGGTGACTCCACCCTCAATACAACACATATCCTCTATTATTACCGTCTGCACTTGCTCATTTTCCCCTGCTCTCCACTTTCTCTACCATCTCTGAGCAGTAAGTTGGAGAATGGAAGAGCTGCGGGAGCTGGAAGAAGTTCAGCGGATTCTAACATTGATGCAATCTCACGGCTTCATTTCCTCGTCTAACCGCTTCCTCGCTAACTTAATCCTCCTCTTGGTTTGTTTTCTACCTCTTTCCTACTCTCTTATCTCTTTTTCCATTCATAAGCTACAATTGGAATCTGCAATCTAGGTTAAACCTTGCGGTGACCTGGACTTGAATGACAAGCGAACTTTGATCTCTCAACATTTGCCTAAGGTGAATACTGCTTTTTCATTTCCACTATGTTTCCTTTTCTTTTTTGACTTTGATCAATTTGATTTTTCTTCTCCAGATTTCACCTTCATTTCTCAAGGATGCCTCGGTCCAGCTCAATCGGCAAGTTTCACGGCAAATCCAAAAGAAGGTTACTGGTTAGCTTCTACTCCTATCAAAGAATTAATGCTTTGTTCTTTTTGCAAATAGTCACTGATACAGAACAAATGCTCCTTCAGTTATTTTACCATATACAAGTTAGGTTTTTTAGACCTTTACCAGTTGATTTGTATGTATGTTATGGCATCAAGTTCTACTTCTTATGCCATGATTATATATAATTTCATCCAAGTTATGTTGTGAAAATTCCGCTTGGAGTACTCCTTCACATCTGCCTCAGTTATTTTACCAATTTTCATGCTATCAATTCCTGGCTCTTTGTATTATTTTTCTCCCATTGCGCTGGTTTTGACTTTTGACACTGAGGATGAAATGTGATATAGTTGTATCATTTAAGTGTAGGTTGCCAACCCAGTTCAGCTGGAAATGTGTCTTCATCTTGTACTGATAGAAAATATAATTCTTCGGGGCTGAAGGGCTTTGGTGATATGCCTTTGATTTGCTTGGATGCGATGCAACGAGCAAATTCAACCCTTGAGGATTTTGTAAGTGACTCGTATAATCTGATGATCATATGACATATTTAGATAATTGGCCTTGAATGCTCAATATTTTAATTTAACAATTTTTATGCGAAACCATTTTGTAATATGAGAATTGGAGTCTTAACAATGATGCCTGGTTCTAATCTGTCAGTTAATTTATATGCAGGAACTGGGAACTCGGTAGTGTGCTAATGGATGTCTCCTATAATGTTGATATGACTTTAATATGGATATTATTGTGAATAAGCGTTACTTAATGCTAGTCATAGATATTTTCAAATGAAAATCTTATACCAACACATTAACTTTCATTTCAATATGATGACTTGTTTGATGGGGAAGTTTATGGTGTTACTTGATTTGCACTTGTGGGATGATAATGACTCATGTATACTTACAAGGAGCAAAGTGTACAGCTCACAATATTAAATAGTAAATACTAAGAAAAGGAGTAGAAAATTAGCACAGAGTCTTAAGAAGTTTAAAATCTTGCGCGTAATAATTCAATCATTCAATTTCAATGTATGTCGTACCACAGGTATGAACGAATAACAATCTCTATATCCTAATATGTTTCTCATTTATCCCCACTTTCATGGATATCTTGTAGGGGAGGAATCTAGATGTTTTACTGTTTTTCAATGGCAGACAAGCCTTTGTTCACAGCATAAGTTGGCTTTCAGTTGTGCACTGATTATTTACATTGACCAAACTGAATTTGTAGTTGCATAAACAAACATGTAAATGGTCTGATGTCAAAAATATGTATCAAACGACTTTTACCTGTGATATTAATATTTATGTCAAACTAACAGTGCAGATCTTATTTCATGTTTCATGGGATGGATGCAAACTCACCACAATCAATATTCAAATATTTACCTGTGCTTTCATTCACTGAAAGCTACATCTATCAGGTGACTTGTGCAACAATATCTATATTATGTTATTCTGAAAAACTGAAAGTGAGAAAACTTATTTTTATCAGATTAATTGGATGGGCTCTGTGTTTTAGAGAAATGGAATTATTTTAACCCGAGTATGTTAACTTTCAGGATAGGGTGTTGTGCAAGTACTCACTTTTGGCATGCAATTTTCTTGAAGGGAATGGAAGCTTTTCTAGATTACTGTTTTCCATTCTAGAAATTGTTCCTTGTTTCTCCCTTCTCATTATTTGTCAAAACACAACATATATGGAGTAAATCTATCACAAAATTGTAGGAATGAATCGGTTTACTTTTCTTTATGGTTGTGATTTCACTCTCTCATATGCCTTAAATGCAGATGGATAGCTTAAATGAGAATGTAGCTAGTTTACCTGCTAACAACGCTGCATTCCAAGAAAGATATGAGGTTGTTAGTCTGAACTTCTAGCTTACACTTACCCATTGCTATAGTCTGGCAAGTTCATTAAATTTCGCTTGGTTAAATCATTCTCTTGATCCCTTCTAGATGCCAAAAGTCAATGAAAGCTGGATTCCTGAATACATGGATGTGTTGAAAACCAATCCTTTTGGTCCACTCGTGACACTACTTGAATCCCATGGTCTTATAACAGAGAGGTGCAATTTTTACTTCCCTTCCAGCTTCTTAAGATTTTGACAATGAAGCTGTAACCTCCTTTCAACCTTTTTTTGTGATGGATAAAGGATTCTAGAAGAATTGGTAAGTGGAGAAGAGTACTGGGCGCTGGAAAGAAAACTTTGTCCAGCACTTGTGAACAAAAAGGAGGTAGAGTTATCAACACATCCTGCTGTAAAAAGCCATTTCTGTAGTTTGGGTTCAGCAGTCAGATGTTGGTTTCCTTATAATTTTTCTCTGTCAGATTTCCGTTGAAGATGTGATGAGAGCAGTTCATTTGAAATCCTTTGACTATCGAGTACTAAATCTTCTTCTGTATCAGCTGAGAGGAGAAAAGGTACTCTTTATTAAGTTCAGTCTAGGGCCTTTAAGTATGTGTTTTCCTCCTTATAAGGTGCAACTTGAAAGTATCTCGTATCTTGCTGGTGTTTATCAGTCATTGACATCGGTCTATGGTCCTATGTCTTTTGAAATTCATTAATACATTTTATCCACAGCTTGTCATTTATTGTAAATTTTGCCAAAATTTAGATTGATATGTTTAATCCTCATTATTCTTTGAAGCTGCATTGAAGGTGAATGACTTGCATATGGAATTTCTATCAACTTCAGAATTTCTAGTAGAAGTTTCTGATGACTTGTAAGTTCCTTTTCTGTTTCTTCTCTCTTCTTTGCAGAATTTTTTTCTCTAATCCAAATAATGATGTGTTCTTTTTGCATGGCGGGTTCGACTAAACGCTGAACTGAAATGAATTCTTCTAGGTTCGATTATGAGGTGAGTGGATTTTGTATGACAACTAACTACAAACCCTTGTAATTTTATCTGATACATCATTTTATGTAGGATGATCTACTGGAGAACAACTTCAACATACTGCGCATGTTTGTCAAAATATATGGACCATCTATGGCCCCAGTCATGCTGGTGAGTAATTGAGCCTCTGTTCCTCTGTGCATTATCAGTGTTTAGGATTTGTGGTAAATGGCAATTTTCAGGCAAAGCAGATTGCAGAAGCCGAAGAGAAGTATGAAAATTTGCTCAAAGCTTTAGAACCCCAACTGTCAGCAGCTTATCAAAGACGATGTGTGGAAGCCACAAAAGAAGGTAATTACTTGCATTCTATCGTGTTGTATGATTACCTGATGCTTGAATTCGATCTTTGATCATTTCGGGCATAATTGATTAGGAGGAAACACATCGGGGCATCCTCTTGGAACGTGGAGCATACCACATGTGATTGTAGATGAAGAATCTTACAGACGTGATTGCTTAAATTCTCAGTTATAAAGCTTGAAAAGATTATGCATTTGCAATAGCAGAGCCCCTTGATATGCAAGTGCTGTATTCGTTTGCCAACTTCTTTCTTTTGAATTGAGGTATTACTATTTGTAGCAAAAGCCTTTTCATAATTTATTCTAGCTTTTCGAACAACTTATTACTTTCAAACTTTTATATTTTGCTGTACCTTTTCTATAAGTTTTTATAGAACCTCTAGCTTTCTAATACCTTTCTATACAACTTTATTACTTTTCACGTTACATATTAACTATAACATTTGATGAAGCATTAACTTTCTTATACCATTTCATATACATTTTTTTAATGATATATATACAATTCCTATACGTTTTCTAGAACTTTTGGTGGAACCTATAACTATTCTGTAGCTTTTTTATTGAATCTGTATTTCTCATGCAAGCTATAACTTTCCTAAATGTTTCCCATGAGTTTTTTAAAGATATTGTTTTCCTGTAATTTTTCTATACCTTTCTTGTTCCTTTTCTATAATTTTTCAGAGAACGTTATTCTAAATAAAACTTTTCATCTATCCAAAAACCTTCCTACAACTTATCTATACATTCTCAATGAAATAAGTGGTAAAAAAATTGATAAAACAATTGGTATAAACGGCTTTATACTATGCTTAAAGTTTTCATACCACCATAAATCAATAATAAATTTCTTTTATAAAAAGACATTTTGTTTAAAGCACTTTATAACAATGAAAATTTACAAAACTTGTATATCTAAATGAATTAGAATGTGAGATCGAGAGAACAAATGTAAATCATTTAAAAGAAGAAAGTGTCGCTTATTATTTGGTATTTACCTAAAATTTCCTTGTTAATGAGGTCACTTTGAACATCTTCAATAGCTTGTTTATTCCACTAATTGTCTTGATTAGACATTAATCTTATAAATTCATCTTTATCAGTCTGTCTAACATATCTTTCATAATCAATGTGTCATCATTAATTGTAGACAATTTCTATTTGATTTTTTAATGTAAACAACCAAGTAGACAATATTTATATTAATTATAGGTTTACAACCAAATAGATATCTACTATTGTTATCTTATAAATATATATTATCTACTTTCTAAAACTATTGTCACGTAATTAAAGTGAACTTCTATTCTACATATCAGACAGATTTAGAATCTATTAGTTATTAGAAATGATCTTAATATGCTTTGCCGCAACAGTTGGAAATTCATCCAATAGTTTTGTGGCAGCTAATAGGGTATAATATCACCCTTCTTGGGGATGAAACTTCATTTGCCATGTGAAGCATGATCATGGTTACAATGTAATGTAAGGGTCAACTCATATATTGTGGTGGAATTGGATAGGCTGAATGCGTTCTTAGTATCAACCAACACACTGAATTTTAAAAATTGACAAATAATCATCCAAATTTTATCAAACTAACAAAGAATCAGCTATACTCTAACAACTTTTATTTTTTAGCCATCTCATGCTGACATGGGAATGGTCAAATCCAAATCCACGCGTTTTATACGGAGTGTGTCATATCAGTATGAGATGGCTAAAAGACAAAATTCGCAGATGTATAGCTGGTTCGTTGTTATTTTGATGAAATTTGAATGATTATTTGTCAATTTTCAAAGTTCAACGTATTGGTTGATAACTATAAACAAGTTAATAAGGCTAATTATGCGTTTGGGCAATTGGATAACCAAATTTTTGTTCCAATTGCTCCGTGGATTCCAGTCTATAGTTTGGAACAAAATAATTCTCCACTTCCATTCTAATTAGAATACACATTTCCTTTTTCATCTAAAATTAGGTATTTCATGTGGGGTAGACAACCACTCTTTTATCTTCATTACCGTCATTGCATTTGAAGCTATAATCAATCATATTTCATGTTCTTCCATTTATTTTGACTTCATTCCTATGAAATAACCATTCCACGAATCAAGCCACAATTTATATCTACATTTACTCATCTTTGAAAAGTTTTTACAAGTCTTTAATAAAAAAAAACTTTTGCATTCGGGAATTTAACATAATTTCTCTTACATTACCTAGAGTCATGTTTCAGGATGAGGTATTGGGTAACCCTCCACTTTGTGTTCTACTCTTTTATTTCAAAAAATAATATATTATTGTTATTAGTTTTTATTTATCTACATTTCACTAATCATATATGTTGTACTAATATTTCTCAAAAATATTAACATAAAATAATTTTAAACCTATCTAATTTTGATAAAAAAAAAAAGTAGTTGTTCATCTAAACATAGAATAAGGGAATTTTTCAAGAAAATGAAGAAGGTGAAGTGTAATCCCAAATTGGACCCAAAAGTTAAAAAAGACGAAGAGGCAATGGCAGATTGATATCATCACTGTCCGGTTAAAACATCATGTGACTTGTTGGTACCATAGATTATATATAGCCTTTCCCTTTTCAGTATATAGCCCTCTATTCCTACTCCTTTCTTTATTAATTTAATGTTCTTCACTTCATCAAAAAAAAATGTTCTTCACTGACTTCTATTTGTTACTCCAATTTTGATTAGATTTAATTAGATCTTCTTCACTTATCAGATTGTACTTAGTTTACTGTACCTCACGAGTTGTCAAAAACTCATTTTTTTGCAGAAATTATTTAGGTAAAAATTAACATATCTAACTTAATAATTTTAACTAGCATTTATGGTGTACGTCCTTTTTTTCTCGATTTGTTTATTAAAGTTTTGCTTTGATTATGTTCAGACTAAAAATGAGTCATATAGTTGATTTTACTTAGTGGTATTGAATGGTTTACCACTTAGACTAGCTATGCTTCTATGTACAATTTTCAGCATCGAAACAATTATTAGGTGGTCTAAGAAAAAGAACACATATAATTCATAAACAATTTTGATTGTGTTATTATAATATTATAGTTAAATGGAAAAAGGCAGAAGACAGAAGCAATAGAAATGTAAGACCTTATCATGTACGTACAAAGGTAAATTCAGTCGCTGATTTATAATTCAAGTGGCTGCCTAGAAAGTAAACTCTTTTTGGCTAGTCCTACAAAAGATTGACCTAAACTGTTTGCCTGAATTTCTATTATAGAAAGGCTGAACATCTCCAGAAAACTTCCGAGTCTTTATATGTCATCTAATTTTAATCTTTGTTTCTGAAGTTTAATCATCTTTGTTTTAATCTTTATTTCAGTAAATCACTAAATTGACTTGGATTCTAATGATACGGCCTTATGGACCCCCACTTAATCGGAATTATTAGATATGAGCTAACTTATTGACAATGCGACTTTCCTCTAGGTTAACTTGAAAGGAAAAAGGGCACTTACAATGTTCGTTAGCATAATATAAGTTTAACATATATTCGCATGTACATGACATTTTTAACGCATGACATTAATGTGGTGCTATAATTGTTTTATAAACTATATCATAGTGAGTGTTCGGCCCACCTGACACCCCAATCCGTGAATATGTCTAATTCTTATCTTTTTACACATTCATTTACGTATTCATTACATATCCATTACATATTCATTACATAGACAATATTTTCGAACTGTTTTGATAATATAATCAACTTTACAAATCCATTACATATAATATACATATACACTAAATATCTCTTACATATTTGTAAATTTGATTCTGATTTAAAAGAGAGAAGAAGATTTCATTACACATAATACACTGGCATTGCATGTACTATACATATCATTCTCAATGTAGAAGCATTTTATCGAACACCTTATGTGCATTCTTTGAACATCATTATCTTCATCACCATTGCATCTCAAAACAACAAAAAAACAGAAAAATCAAGCAAAAAAAGAGAGTCGGAGATAGAATCAAAGTCGAAAAAAATCGAATTAAACGAAATTGAGGTCGGAAGAGAGAGTGACAGTGATCGGAATCTCATGAACAGTGCTTAGGACATCGGAAGCTTGCTGAAAAAGAGAGCGATGGTGATCAGAAGAGGAAGAAGAAGAAGACGATTTGGCGGCGGAAGAAGAAAAAGAAACGAAACAGAGAGAATGAAAGTGAGAGGATGAGGTGGGTGGTTTAAATGAGGTGTTATTTGTAAATAAGATTTTAAAGGTTTAGATTATGTAACTAAGTTCTTTTGTTATCATATGTGTAATTAGTTTACTAATATTATATGTACATGTCAATTTTTTAAATATTATTAAATTAATAATTGAATTTTCTATTCAATGATTTGTTTATAGAAGACTAAATAAACAATGACATACATTAAATACTTTTTTTAATTTTTTAGGCAGAATAAATTTCAATCCCTTGAAACTTGTTTTTAATATTCGCTCATTTATAAATTTTCAAAAATTCCTCTTGTCTACCTAAAATTGTTTAAAATGTACTTCCAAACGTCAAAATGTCACATGTTAAGTTATGGTTTGAAAAATGATATGTTTGAAAAGTTAAATCAGTAAAAAGTTAACATGTTAAAAGGGTTAAAGTGGTACATTTTTATAAGTTGAAGAGGACGAAAGAAACTTTCAAAATTTAAAAGAGCAAGTGCTGTTAGGGACAAGGTGAATCTGAATGCATTCAACCTTATAAATCAAAGTTGAATATAATGGGGTGAATCTATAACAACACAAAAATAAAATCAGTTGTCCTCAAAATTGTGTTTCCTTTCATATCCTTTCACTCATTGATTGACATGTAGTTCATGTTCTCCTTCCTTGCCCCATATTTTATTTTTCTCTTTTCTATTATCAATGAGTGGAAGGACATAGAAAATGACACAATTTTGGGAATAGCAGATTTGAGTCCAACAATTGCTTAAATTATTTTAATTTAATGTTTTTTCTGTTTCTCATCCATTAACAATCTAATCAATATTCTTTCGGCAAAAACTTAACCCAGATCATCTATAATTTCAATGGATCGAACTATTTATTTAGTTTGACAGAAAAAAATTGATATGATGTGGATAAAAAACATTCATTCTCTAAACATTTAGCTTTCTATCAAAACTGTTTATTTATACACAATACGACCCATTTCACCTCATGTAATTACTGTCCTTTCCCTAAATAATGACTGTAAAAGTTCTGCTAAAGTGCACTTCAACTTCACTATTGCATATAAAATTAATGTCACCCATATGTTCAATAATGTTTCATACAATAATCTACTTGAAAAAGTTGTGCTTTTGATGAAACTGTACTGTTAAACAATCAAAATCAGTAAGTTGATAAAAATATGTACTTGCTACTTTGGACCAGCACTGCAACTTCATCATCATTTGTTTCAAAATTTCTATATATGGCTTCAATTATTTGTATCAAAATTTTGGATAGTAACCCAATTTGTGCTATTTTATTCTATTTAGATTTGTTGGAAATGTGAGCTGGATGTTAGACCATCTTTTTGCACAAATACGTTCGGTGTGGTGTAAATTTCATACTCTTCTTGATACAATCTTATCTGGGGCTGCAACTGGGGTAGATTAGTCCACAAAATAAAAAATCTCCCATAATCCAATTTAACCCAATAAAAACTACTAATATTAATTATTGATCTAATTTAATTATAAATTACTTTGAAATTTAAATGAAATACTTAATTACACATAAAAATTTATGATGTTACATGCTATAAAGGTGTGAACCTATAACCTTTAATTGATAAATATATCATTTCATACAATTCAATAAACTCAATTTTTTTAAAAAAAATTTATTAAATTCTTAAAGATGTTGGGTTTTAAACATAAGATCTTCCACATCTACATTGAAAAGTGTACCAATTGAGCTACGTTCATTTGGTAATAAACTCGAATTGATGTCTTTGTATTCGAGGTTTGACCGTGCTGGACTTTCAGTATGTTGACCCGTGACCCGAAATTAATTGCTCATTTGATAATATGGTTCAGTTGGGATAAATGGTGAGTTTTTGGCTTAGGGTTAAGCGGGGTATATAAAGGACCAATTCCCATTTACAGTAGCCGATCTTGATCTCTTTCTCTCTCTAAGATACAAACCCTAGTTTCTGTGATTTCTCTCTGTTCTTGCTCTCATATTCGATCTTGCTCGTTGCTGGTGGTTTCTGTTTGAAGGTTTCCAGACTCTTTTGAGAAGATTATGTTACTGGAGGCTTGAATAGATAAGTTTTCTGTATATTTGATATTGTTA
>CAOJBJ012384482.1:0-14476 GCA_948291685.1 Euphorbia celastroides | reverse complement strand
GCCTGTGAAATTGAGGTATATTTGTTAAATATGCTGATCTTGTTTAAAATCTCCCTTTCGTTATTCTAGCATAATACTAACTTGGTCTATGTACTCATCAGGATAACCCTGAAGACAGGGATGCTGAAGCAAGAGTAAATGCTGTCCGAGGACTCATTCAAGTTTGCAAAACTTTATTTTGTGCTACAGAATCTTCTGCAGAGGACCGTATACCCTTGTGCCATGTGATAAAAAATGAAGTGATGCCAAGTTTATTTAAAGCTATGGATGACTATTCTGTTGACAACAGAGGCGATGTTGGTTCTTGGGTTCGTGAGGCTGCTATGGAAGGCCTCGAGGCATGTACAAATATCCTTTGTTTAATGGATTCCAAAAGAAAATCCAGTACACTCGAATCTTCCCTTGAGATGCCTGAAGATGCTAAGAATGATCAGACACATCTATTTTTTGATTCACATCTAGCTACCCGTGTGATTGAAGTAATTATTAAGCAAGCTGTAGAGAAGATGGATAAGATTAGAGAAGCTGCTGCAAAAGTTCTTCAAAGATTTTTGTATAGCGAGACAATATTTGTCCCGTTTATTCCTCATAGACAACAGCTAGAAGAAATTGTCCCCAATGCAGGAGAGTTGAATTGGGCTGTAAGTATACAAAGGGTCATCTCTTGTCCTGTTCAATACTTCAATATATCTTTGAGTGCAATAATTGACAAGATATTGTTGTAACTTTGCTTGTAGGTTCCCACTTTTTCGTATCCACGGTTTGTTCAACTACTTGAGTTTAGCTGTTATGGCAAATCGCTGCTGTCTGGCTTAGTTATATCAATTGGTGGACTGCAAGAATCATTAAGGAAGGCATCACTCGCTGCATTGCTGGATTATCTTCAAGCAGAGGGAACCAAAGAGCCCAACCGGACAAGGAAAAGACAAGATATGTTATCTGCTGACTTCCTATGGCTGCTCCAACAGTACAAGAAATGTGATAGAGTCATCATACCCACTTTGAAGGTAGCATAAACCTTTTTCTTATGAGTTTGTTGTTTTTATTGCATTAATCGTATGCGGAGGTAAATTAGCATCAATGAAAATGTAGATTCTTTAGAATTTCTCTTTCACTTTATTTCTCCTTAATTTATGCCTTAACTCTACTGTTGGTGGAGCAGTCTCTATAATTAACAACTAATTGACGTTAATGCATGCATGCTTTCTAGTTTGCTAATGAAGCCTTTCTTTCTTGCCTGCTCTTGTGTATTCCAGACGATTGAGATTCTTTTCAGCAAAAAGATATTCTTGGATTCAGAGGTTAGTTTTGATCCTATTATTACAACATGCGTATCCTTTTGTTTTTTTCTTTTTTTCTTTGTTATCATTAGTAATTTTGTTGTCTGATTACTGATAGTTGTGGCAAGTGAAGATATATTATTTGCCAATGAATCCAGTTTGCTTTTCCAAGCACCTTAGTTTTAATGGTCTATCATATTTTCATTGTAACTCTAATTGCTACACCTCACAAACAATTAGTGGAAATTTCAAGTTTGAAATTAAATTCTGAAATTTTTAATAGTTTGCTCTCTTTAAAATATACAAGCACCTTAGGTCTATGATGATCTGAATCTCATTGTAACTCGAATTGCTGCATCTCACAAAAAATTGGTGGAAATTTGAGGTTTTAAGTGAAAGTCTAATAGTCGCTCTAAAATTCTGATTCTTCTGAAGTATGTTAGGTCTACTATGAACTACATTTTCATTTAACTCAAATGCCACTATACATAACGGATTTGTATTGTTTCAAACGCTTCTCTCAGAATAATCACATGTTAATGCAAATATACTTTGGTTTTTTCCAGGGTCATTCTTTGCACTTTGTTGCGGGTGTCTTAGATTCCCTTGAAGTCGAGTTGAAAGGATCCAAGGACTTCTCAAAGTTATACGCCGGAATCGCAATTCTGGGATACATTGCTTCACTTTCAGATGCAGTAAATACCCGGGCTTTCACTCATCTTCTGGCTTTCCTTTTCCATCGCTTTCCCAAGGTACACAGCCTCCCAATTTCTTGAAACATGTTGTGCATAGTTCTTGTATCTATTCTAAAGCAAACATTCCATGAATGGAAATTGTTTTTTTCTATCACAGATTAGGAAAGCCTCTGCAGAACAAGTTTACCTGGTGCTCCTGCAAAATGGGAACTTGGTACCCGAAGACAAGATGGAGAAAGCTCTTGAAATTGTTTCAGAGACTTATTGGGACGGTGACATTGAGTTTGCAAAACATCAGAGATCAGAGTTGTATGATATTGCGGGTCTAGAACCCGGACAATTTCTCAGCAGCAGAGATGTCGTATCAAAGAGGGATGGTGCAAAGAGGCAGACTACTAACGATGAAAATGCATCATACTCCTCTCTTGTTGGATCTACTGGATTTTGACAGTAACTGAATGTTGTTATGTCCAAGTTTTGTGATAGATCAACTAGATTCTGACAGCAATTCAGTTCTCTTGTGTCCAAGTTGTGTTGTGTTGGCGTGTGTCGTTCATAACATTTGGCCTCAATGGATTAATGTATGTTGTCTACGGTTTCGCTGTTCTATGTATTTTCATTCATGTTTTGCTGTTCTATGTATTTTCATTCATGTTTTGACACGAGGCACGCTGGAGAAATCATTTGGAAAAGAGGATTGTCTAATTGACAAATCAAGAGAACTAGAAAAATCGACATGCGAATTGTGTTATTGATAATTGTTGTGGTTGCTACCAGTGATGCATAATTGGTAATATACTGGTAATATACAAACCGATGCTTTGAATTTACTTCAATTGAACTGACAGTCTCAAAGGAGTCAGAAGCCAAGCAAAGGTGTTAAACATGAGCAATTATATAAAAGACCCGGGTCCTCCATATTGTTGGAGAACCTCACGTTGAATTTATGCCACATACTTCATATTTATTATTTCGAGAAATTACTTCACATAATCATAACGGGCCCTTCAAGACCCGTCCTTTATATAAATAGCCGTCAAATAGCTTTATACAAAAGGTTAGAACCGCACGTGCTTTCAGAGTGTGAAATACTAAAACAACTTGTGAAAAGTAAAAGTTTTATGATGAAATATAGTATATTTTGGTATACATGATCATAAATAATGTGATTTCAAATATACCAAAACTGAGTATTTAAGTTTAACAAAATTACATGCTCTAAGAGACACCAAATATAAATAGTCGATCAACTCGAAGGGCCATTACACATTGAGCCAAGGGAACACATTGGGGGATGAAGGCAGCCGAGCAGTAAGAACCTCAACTCCAATTTCCGACACCTGCACCAAATATACCAAAACTGTTCTTTGTTTTTTCATTGTTTTTTATTTCAGTTTCACTTCTGTTTTTGCAGGTGCGAAGAACCGAAGGCCGGTGGCCCAGTAGGACCGCCAATGGCCTTGTGGGTCTACCGGCTGTCCTACGGGACCTCCAATTCCAAACAAGACTGCCGGTTGTCTTTCGGGACCTCTAGGCCCTTTATTCTTCCTCCTATGTGTTTATTTTGAGGTTTCTGGTTCCAAATTCGATTTTCCATTTGATTTTCGAGATCTTTGATTCGTTTTTAATTGTTTTAAATCCGATCTGTTTTGAAACCCGAACAATAGAGGATAGGGATTCCTTAGGGTTAATCACTCTCTCCTTCCACTTTGAGATGGCTGCAAGCCTTGTCTCATTTCATTTCGTTTTGATTTTTCATTGATTTTTGGTGTTTTAGAGGCTATTTCTAGGTATATTTATTGAACCAAGAGCCATTTTGACACCCTGAGCTATAATTAGCCTAGTTTTAGTGTTTTGAGTCCAATGGGACTGTTGGCCATCTTGTTGGTGTGCTGGCGGTCCTGCAGGATGGTCGACGGTCCTACAGGACCGCATTTCAAGACCTCTAGGGTCATTATTGTGTTCCAACAAAATCTCCAGTGAATTTAGTGTGTCTGTGGGTTCAAAAGACCTTTCCAGAAGTGATCTTAGGCCCAATTGCCGAGGATTGATCTTTGTCTTGACCCATTTAGTGTTTTAATCACCCGAAATCTCGGGTTTTGTTCTCTCTTTTATTTTTAACCTTTTTGTATGCTGATTTAAATTCTTTTATTTGCTGTTTGTATTATGTTATATATTTGTATATTTATTTATGTTAACATGTGTTAACTAACACCTTTTGTTTAGTGGTGAAGGTTAGGTATATGGGTATTATACCTTTAGCGAAGACCTTTTAGATGCATGTTTAGCGTTTAATTTCATGCCTTTAATTTTTCAGCATAGAACGATTGTATAGGATTTCTTATTTGCTTTGGGGGATGTAACTTTAATTTACCTTTTCGCTTTGCATGCTATGTGAACCGGAATTAAAGTAACAACTCGGACTTTAAAAGAATGAACGTAGATTTTGATAACATCATTGTTAAATAAGTTTGAATTGTAATCGAATTTATTTGAACTTAGAAAATCGAGAAGTAAAGTTTACCAACGAACCCATTTTCTCAAATCAATTTTGTTTTTAGAAAGTTAAAATGAAATTGATTTTTCCCGACCCTTTCGGGTGGCGACTCTGTTTGCAACTATCACATTAACATTCAGACTTACTTTTCGAAAACCTTTAGTGGCGACTCCGCTGGGGATCTTTGGAAAACATAGAAAATCATTGACTAAGTTCAAACCCATTTCAAGATTGTTTACAAATGTTATTTCTTAACTGCATTTCATGCATCTTTTATTTGACATTTTTGAGTCCTTACCGTCTCTAAGTTATTGATTCGGAAGCTCTTGATTAGCTAACCAAACTCCCTGTACCTTGTGTCTAGATTAGCAACCCACTTTTGAGACTTCGCCAATGCATATAGTTTATCTTAGCAACTTCCTCTAGGACTACCAAAATGCAAAATTACTTGAAATCGTGTGTTGCGCACCTTTTATACCAATAGGTTAGCGGTATAAAAGGTAAACCTCACCTAGGAAAAGAGCCTTTACTTGACCACGCGGGAGCTATAAGGTTGGAAATTATTGCTTCGCATGCTACTTTTGATTGTGCTAACTTTACAACATTATTCATATACACCATCACTAATGTCGAACTTGACCCATGGATCTCTTAGTCGCACATAAACATTTTTTTGCCATGATATGCCTTGTGTTTTGCCATGTTGTAGTGAGATGACTTTGATATGTTTGTGCCATGCTATACTATGCTTTATACCATGTTATACCATGCTTATAACATGCTTTGCCATTCTATATACCATGTTATAAATGTCTTATGCCATGCTTGTAAGTTGACATACCATGTTATAAATGTCTTATGCCATGCTTGTAAGTTGTTATACCATGCTATAGAATACTTTATGCCATGTTATAAGATACTTTATATTATGCTTATAAGTGTTATACCATGTTATAGGTCTTTATACCATGTCATAAGTTGTTATACCACGTGATATACCATGTTATCATTCATATCATGCATTGTAAATAGTAGTTTATTTAAGTATGTACTTGTGTAAATCTCAAACTCACATAACTTTGGTTGATATGTAGGAACCATAGAGCTCAAAAATATTCAAGCATCATTCAAAGCATATTTAAGGGGCTTAGATAAAAAGGAGTGGGTTCGACTAAAGGCATGTGGTTTCTGGAGCATTCGACACTACATCAAGGATGATCTCAACATAGGCTTGCTGAGAACCACTCGGCATTGGGACCCAATCGATAAGGTTTTCCGCTTTAATGGGCAAGAGTTGTGCCCTATGATTAAGGAGTTTTGCGCACTCATGGACGTGAAGTTCACCCCACACACCAAGATCGTGATCCTTTGTGCCCACCAAAGACCCCAGGGTTATTTGTTCATGCAATTCGCCTTGACATGGCCTGAGAGGAGGCTCGTCTTTATAGATGGAGGAGTTTATGTGAAGAAAGTCCTAAAGCTTTTGGAGAGAAAGAGCCCGAAGGACTCATGCTAGGTTCTAATTATGCGACTGATGATCTTAGGTTGCTTTCTCTGTGAGCAACCCTCTGGGATTTGTTGCTTCCGTTTGGTCTCCATGATTCACCAAGTTGGAGAGGGCCATTCTCCATTCCCTCTTATTTTGGCGGAGACCTTGATCCGCTTTGATGCTGCCACTACTAGACGTCCTAAGACAGGGGGGAGTCCGACCTTCCTATGTGTTTGGTTGATGGAGAAGCTAAAGGTGTTGCTAGAACCTTTAGTGTTTAAGAGGTATCACCCAGGTGGCTTTAACTCATGAAAAAAGAGGTCAGCGTGGTACAAAGAGTATGCAACTCAGTTTTGGATAGAAAAGCTTCATGACCGTAAGGAGGATGATATTCATTGGATGGGCCCATGGCTAGACATTACGGAGGTACTGACACGGACTAGTGAACCTATAGTTGTTCTTTTGGGGCTTCATCGCTTCATTTACTATCAGCCAGTAAAATTAATGCGCTAGTTCGGGCACCAGCAGTATGTCCCTGAGATTTCAAAGAAGGTACCCTTGTCGGGTGAAGTTTCCGAGATCACCATTGATTGGTTTATGACACGGTGGTACAAAATTGCTGATTTGAAAAAGTGGAGCCGAATCATGAGTATCCCACTGATACACTCGAGGAGTACAAGTTGTGGGTTGCATTCGAGAGTCGTCATGATCAGTGTGATTCTCCCAAGTGTCGTAGGATCGAGTAGGGTATCGAGTAGGAAGGCGGTATCAAACCGATTTTATCATTCTTGTTTTCTTTTTAGTTAGGATTGTCATATGTAGCATTCATGCATTTTTCATTCTCTTTGTGATTTGTTGATGTGTTATGTATGAAATTTTGAATTTATGAATAAAAGAAGTTTAATTTAGTATTCTTACTTTTCTATTTTATTTTTATAGGAAAATGATGAACCTCATGGATGTTGCAATTGAACTTAAGAAGTATGTTGGACAACTCTCCAATGTAGATTGGCCATTTCTTAGACCAAGCGGGCTAGCAAACATACAATATTTCATTCAAGAGGAGGTTTGTGAAGGCTTCATTCAAGGAGCTTCCTAGACATGGGATACAAGGGAGAACTTCTTCCGCTTCACTAATGTGGAGATGTGCCCATTTGTGGAGGAGTTTAGCGCAATTCTGAATGTCTTCTGGGATGTTGCGATGAACGTGGCCATTCCTATGCTCGATTTCACCTTAGCTCACCCGCTTATCACATAATTTGAACTCACAAAAGATGAATGGCAATCACTTCTTATTAATGAGGTGGTAAGACTTGGAATTGACATGCGACTGGCTATGCAGATGCTCAATAGCTTGGGCAATCAAAGGAACCGTACTTGGTGAAAATACTCTTGGTTCGATGCTTTCTATGCGTAGAACCATACACCTTTTCTTGTGATTTTCCTCTGCTCTCGGTAATTGCTCAATTGAAACCAAGGACTTCCATCATAGGAGTCGTGCTAGCTGAAACCCTCATATATCCCGATGCAGTAAAGATGGGAAGATCACAACCCACTATGTTCCAAGGGAGTCCTCTGTTGCTACAACTTTGGTTGTTTAAGAAGCTCGACCATGTTTATCACCCACCTTCCAATCCATTGTATTTCCAAGAACCATTGTGTTGGTAGCCTACACTCACACTAGAACAATGGGCAGACTGGATCAGACTGGCTAGAGAAGGAGTAATCATTTGGAAAGATCCGTTGTGGAACATTGAAACAGTCACAACATCTGTTGGAGGGGCAAGTGTTCTACTTTGTGAGCTTAATAGGTATATCTACTATTACCCGCAAAGGTTTCGAAGGCAGTTTGGCTATGTGCAAGATGTCCCTCCGTTAGTGCAATATGAGTCATCATCAACTGTATTCGATGAGGAGTGCTTAAAGGTTTATGCAAGTAGATGGCACGATTTCATGAGTGTTGCTTGGATGAACTACATAGAGGTCTCATACAAAGCCACACTACGTTACCACACATGGTATGACATCATAAAGGATGTAGTCGAGCCGACAGATAGATGGTTTAAGACAACTAAGTTCCGTGGTATATACTATGTGAAAGGCCATTGCCCTCAGATTACACATGGTCGCATCAATGCGAAGAGGATCTTCCGTCATAAAGGCCGTATCGTTCTATTTTGAGAGAAATTTCATCTTTCTTCTTTCAATTGTTAACAATAAATGGATAGTAGGCTAGTTGAATAGATCATGCTTTTCATGAACTGGAAATTTTGACATGTGCGATTTTTTTTATTATTATTAATAAAATGCTCTCTTTCTTGATTCAATGTTATTTTTTTTGAATTTTATCTTGTTTAGATCCTTATTCGTGTGCGCGAAAGGACTCCATGGGTCATTAACTTTCTCACACATCATTTGACTGTTCATACTAACCTCTTTAACTTGCAGCTACCTGCGCATGCCATGTAAATCATAACATTATGCATAAATGCATCTCGTGAGCATCATTCCATTCACTAAACCATCCACTCACAAAGTTCGTGTCTAATATAGCTCAAAGAAAGGTGAAGCCCGTCAGAGAGAAGGCTTGGGAAAGACCAACTGCCAGGCTTGTCAGACGACCAGAGAAGACTAGTGGGAATTCAAAGGAAGACCTGTTTATTCAGTATGATCTTGAGCAACTATTCTTCTTTGACACACCTTTCAGAAACAGAATGTTAGACACCAACAACAACAATAAAGTTAACCAAGAGTCTTACAGGAAATTAGCAATGTTATGATAAGCCACCGGTTCTTTGATACTATGAAGGAATTGATGAGAGAAATCCATGAAGAGGAAAAGGATGCTAAAGGAGCTAAACATTCGGATGATGATGATAAGGAGCCCGAGGGAGAAAATCCGAATGGGCACGAAGGACCAAAGGGGCCCAAAACAGGGGAAAGTGCTATGACTTCCACCATCCAAGAGCTAGTCTCTTTACTCAAAGAGAAAAAGCTCGAAATCTTGTCCACTACTGAAGAGCACGAGAATGGTCTTCTCCCACCAAATTTCAGCATGCCCTCGTTCCCACTCTACAAAGGGACTTCGAATCCTGCTGTGCATGTAAGCAATTATGAAAACATCATGAGGATGAAAGGACTTACTAATCGATAGATGGCGAAGATGTTTCCAATTACTCTTGCTGGAGATGATGTTGATTGGATGGCTGAGCAGTCTGAGAAGCTCAAAATAATCTGGAAGGAGTTATCTCACCTCTTCAAGGAGAGATACGCCTATATAACCAATATCCAGACCACTATTGGAATGTATGAGGCAGTAACCTAGGGAATCGTTCAGGGAATATTACACTAGTTGGGTTGCCAAGGAGGTGATGTTGAAAGATAAGCTGAGCCTTCCTGAGATGATTACCAAGTTACTGGATGGGGCTCTCCCAGTCTATCGCAAGCACATGGCTCTAGATTCTTTTCCAAACTATAATGAGGTATGCTAGAAGGCTGAGAAAGTGGAAAGGATGATTGAAACTGATCCTGCATAGTTTGCACCCGCTCAAATGATGGATGAACCAAAGAAGCCATTCTATAAGAAACCCAGGAATCATCTCCTCCCATGGCTCCTGCTCCTGCCAAAGCAAAATCTCCCATCATTCAAGTGATAGAGAATGATGTTGCAGCAGTGCAAAACTTGGCTCCTCATGACAGACATGGAATCTCTCCGTGTAACAACCCTATAACAACGCTCTTTACAAAAAGCGAGAGATCTCGGGTTACTGACCAATTTGAAACCTTATGAGCCTTGCATGTCTGAAGACAGGGATAATTTTTATACTTACCATGTGACACTTGGTCACCATACAAATGATTGTCAGGCACTTCTTTCTTTTTTCCAGAAGCTTATCAAGGACCAGCATATTCAGCCACTTGCCCCAAGACCGAGCACAATGAAAAATACTCTACCAAAATTTGGGGGAAAAGTATCTATGTTAGAAGTTGGGCCTACCACAGAGGAGCATGTTTTGGCCTGTGTTGAGAAGTTTGTGATGGTTGTGGAGACTGGGATGTCTTAAGACTATATCGTTTGCCTCATCCAAGAGGCTAACGCAACCGTGCACTCTATTCAAACAATGGGTGTTGAGGAGGAAGTAGAAGAGGATATTGATCTGGATGCTTATCAGATCACGCCTAGGAGAAAGCATGTGCTGAACAGAATGAGCCCCATTAAGGTTGAGGGTTGCATTGATTTAGATGCATATGAAGTTACTAGAGAGAGAGAACTCCATGATGTTGGGTTATTGATAAAATCCTATGAAGAGAAGAGGTTTGTGCAAGATGGGGTACTTCATGTAACCAGGAGTGGAAGGGTCTACCAAGGGAATCAGCAAACCCGCAGTAAGTCACTTAGACCTCTAAGAATTTATGATGTTGATCCACCCGAGAGTGAACTAGAGGTTAATCCTTTGGTGCACCAGCAAAAGAACATGCAGGCCGGGTACAGTATCTGGCAGTTGCTTGTAGACTCGAAACTGCATCGTGAGGGTTTGGTGTTCAAGCTACTAGAATTGGAAGCCAGCCCGATAACTTTTGTTGCTGAGATGTTTGGTGCTATAGCGGAAGGGAGCCCGCTTAGGATGGTGGAACCAATTTCTTTTTATAATTTGGATCTTCCTCCTAAGGGGAAGAAGCATAACAAGGCCTTGTTCATAAGAGTGAAGATAATGGGCAAAAGCATCCCATGTGTGATGGTTGATGATGGGTCTGTGCTAAACTTGTGCCCTCTAAGAATCATTCCTTTCTTGGGAATGAATGAGGATATGTTAGAGAAGCTGGATACTATTATTCGGGCTTATGATAATTCCAAGAGGGATGTTATTGGAACATTCAAGGCTGAGGTATTTGCAGGAGATTCAAAACATCTGGTCACCTTCATAGTGCTCGATATTCTAGTCTCCTATTCTTATTTGCTTGGTAGGCCTTCGATAAATGCCTTAGAAGCAGTCCCTTCCACTCTTCATCAGAAAATCAAGTTTTTAGGAAAACAAGGACCTTTGACCATTGAAGTTGATGAGGAGTCTACCATTGCAGCCACTGTAACTCAAGACTTCCTTATTCCAAACCCTCAGATTGCTATGATCATCGGGGGGGAAGAACACCCTGAAAGTTTATGAATAAGTTCTCTGTGCCGATGAGGAAAGTCTTGCTCAAGCAAGGTTATAAATCTGGGAAGGGACTAGGTAAGGATCTCCAAGGTGACCCTGAAGCTCTAGAAAATGTCAACCGAAGGTCGAACTCAAGTCGAGGCATTGGTTTCCCTACTAGAAAGAAAGTGCACAGTTTCCCTCCATCCATTTCTACAATATGGTCAGTGTCTGTGAGAGGGAGCTTAAACAACTCTACAAAGGGGAAGTTGAGCCTATTGAAGGATAACACATTCCTATTCTGGGATTCGAGATCTTTAACGATGTGCATGACTTTGACAACAAGGAGATGAAAAAGGAAGCTGAAGATTTTGTTGACATGGTGGATCTTGTGACTGCTGTTGAGCCATTTGCTCTAGTAGACTTAGATACGCTAATCACCCCAATGGATGTTGAGGAGCATGTTGCTCTGGTTGTGAACACTGAGTATAATGAAGCCATTGTAACCCTCAAGAAGGCCATGGAGATGTATGCAAAGTTCGTATGCAAGACTGAAACTCCACTGGATGTTGTTGTTGCTGAGCTTTCTAAGGCAATGAAGGAGGAATATGCCGAGGAGCTGACTAAGGAGCAGAAAGAGGAGTTGGGAGAGGATCTGACCGAGATGATGACCAAGCTTGTGGAGGATGAAGGCCCCTCGCATGTGAGGGAGGAATCGCTTGATAATGTACTTTTTTATATTGCCAAGTTTCTGACATGAACAATTTTGCCTATAAGGTTGATGCAATGAAGAAGAACAATTTGGCTTACTTGTGCGATTTATTACCTGATGGTTCCATTTCATTAATTTGAATATACACAGAATGATTTTAGTATACATGACACAACATTACATGAAATTAACTTGAATACAACAGATAATCCACAAATGGTAACCATTTCAAACGATCTCAATCCTGCCAAAAAAAAAAGAGATTACTGAAGTGCTAAAAAGGCATGTAGCAGCTTTTGCTTGGTCGTTTGAGGACATGCCTGGGGTTGACAGAACCATCATAGAGCATCAGAGTCCCACCAATCCAAAAATCAATCATGTGAAGCAGAATTTGAGACGTCTCCGACCTGAGTGAGCAGAGAAAGTCATAGAAGAGGTTGCAAAGTAGATAGATTCCAAGTTCTTGGAGGTTGTTGAATACCCAACTTGGCTAGCCAACATTGTCCCGGTTCCGAAGAAGGATTGAAGGGTATGTGTCTGTGTGGATTATAGGGATCTGAACAAAGCTTCGCCAAAGGATGACTCCCCCTTGCCTTATACTGATGTGTTGGTAGACAGTGCCGCCAGGGCAGCTATGTACTCGTTCATGGACGGATTCTCGGGCTATAATCAAATATTGATGAATGTCATTGACAAGTTCAAAACAACTTTTATCACAGAATGGAGTGTATACTGCTACAGAGTGATGCCTTTTGGATTGAAGAATACAGGGGAAACCTATTAGAGAGCTGTGACAACTCTTCTCCATGATATGATTCACAAGGAAGTGGAGGTGTATGTGGATGAAATGTTGGTTAAGTTGCATACTAGAGAAGAACATCCTGCCATTCTTGATCGGTTCTTAACCCAAATTGAGAAATACAATCTTCGCCTCAATCCAAAGAAATGTGTGTTTGGAGTGACTTCAAGGAAACTACTAGGGCACATAGTCAGTAAAAGGGGCATTGAGATGGACCCAGACAAGATCAAGCCTATTAGAGACATGTCGACACCTAAAATAGAGAAAGAAGTTCGCTCATTCCTGGGATCTCTTCAATATGTTAGTCGGTTTATAGCCAGGCAGACTATTGTATGTGAACTGATCTTCAAGTTATTAAAGAAGCAGTAGCATGTCGTTTGGAATGACAAATGCCAAATAGCCTTCGATAAAATCATGGCTTACCTTGTTAACCTACCCATTTTGAAGCCTCCCACCCCAAGAAAGCCTTTGATCTTGTACTTGGCAATCAAAGAGGAATCGGTTGGTGCAATGTTGGTACAAGAACAGGAGGACAAGTCCGAACATGCCATTTATTATCTCAGTAAGAAACTTCTTGATTATTGTGAGCACAGTCCACCCAGCCCGATGATGAATGTTTAACCTGTTTCAAGGTATGGGCAAAATTCTAGCGGAGCCAGCAGAAGACCGATTATGCATCCGAGAACTTTGGAGCTTCAACTCTGTAATGGTTGAATTTTGGAGCTTAGACTCCATAATGTCTGGTGCCCTTACTCCCCAATGTCCCCAAAACCCTAGACTTCGTAATGTCCGGAATCCCCGATTCCTAATGCCTGGAGCTTAGACTCCCTAATGTCCGGAATCCCTGATTCCTAATGATCTTGGAGCCCTAACTCCGCAATGTCCAAAATCCCGGAGCCCTGACTCCGAAATGTTTAAAACCCTGGAATTCTTGAAAATTCCAGAAGTGTTCAAATGCCCTGGAGTTCCCAAAAATTCCAGAAATGTCTGGAACCTCGATTCCATCCGAATGTCTCAGAACCCCAAAACCCGAAAAATCTTAAAAAACCCGAAAAACGACACAAAACTCTCTCGGAAGGGTTTTTACCAAAAAATTCAAAGTTACTGTACAAATGACGGCTAGATTGACCCTTTGGATGACTGCCACGTGTCACCTTCCAAAAGATGTGATCTAGCCGATCTACTAGATTGAACCTAGTCTACACATAGGTGTGATCTAGCCGATCGGCTGGATACACCTATGGGTGAAACTAGCCGATCGGCTAGATTGACATCCCGAGATGGCTATAAAAAGCCCTCTCCTTCAACCCTTCCAACACACCTCTCCATATCCAAAACACCTCAAACAACTCTCAAGTGCTATAAATAGCTTCTAAAGCCTTTCTAAGCTTTCTAAGCCATTCCAAAGCCATTCTAGACATTTCTGATCGAGTCTTTCCCCCGAAAAACCGATCCCGAAGCTATTGAAAGACCCCTGTACCTGGGCATCGACTGACTTCACCCTAAGCCCCGCATCTCGGGCTAACCATTGTTAGGATAGTCGAGGATCCAATCTCGGACCTTTTCTATACCAGTCCTCTCGAAACTCTGCCGAAATTCCTAGAGATTTCACATCCTATACCCTTCTATAGCCTCCTATAGCTTGGGATTGTCTCTCAAATCTCCGATCCTAGTCGGAATACTGTCCGAGTTAAGATCCTATCTTACTCAATTATCACCAAAATACAACCCGGAGTTCTGCCGAAGTTCTCCCGATCTCTACACAATCGGTCCCAAACCGGCCCAAAGGAAAAAGCCTACCACCAGGAAAGGTAAATTGAGGGTTCCTGGCTATCACGCCCAACTTTATTGCATTGATTGATTGCATCATAA
>CAOJBJ012384464.1:0-11864 GCA_948291685.1 Euphorbia celastroides | reverse complement strand
TAAATCGGATTCTACTGGATTCTTGAACTCTGTAACATTTTCCGTGGTCTTTAGTGCCCTTGCTTAATAAAATTGCTCGCTCGACAGAGGACTAGTCTTGTGGCCGTAAAACGCCATCGGGAAACTTCTATAAAAATCGTTGTGTGTTGTTTCTTTTGTGCGATTTCTATTTCTGTTGTTGTATGTTAAAGATATAGTTGAAACTTGAGTTAAATTAGTAGATAATCACATCAGTGACGGAATTAAAAATATTTCAAACAACTTTGGTATGGTTTTCAAAAAAAAAAAAAAAAAAAACAACTTTGGTATATTCTCACGCTATGAACTAACCCTTTTTGCTTCATATATTAAATCCTCAATTATAAAAAGGATGAATTGCAGGGGAGGCATGAGTCAAACTTCTTATGTGTACTGGTCTGTCGAAATAGGCTGTGATTTTTGCTGATAAGCTTTCTTTGGACAATTTCGAGATTAATTATAATTGAAAAATTCAATTTGAGAAATTGTTGGTATCGGGCTGGGGAAAAGAGGGCTTGAAGTCATTTTAGCCAGAAGATTTGAAAGCAATCAACGGTTGATAAGCAAATGTGTAAGAGTTGAATGTGTAAATATAACGGGACCGAATAAAATAATGCTAACATTTTTTTAAAAATAAGGATGCTACATGAGATCAATAATACTACGAGAAGTATTGAAAATATCAATAACATCTAATATTGTAGTACATTTATAATAGATGTATAGCATATGTTTAACAAATATCTAATTAGTAAATCTTCGAAACTATTAGAATTCTAGTAAATATCTATAATAGGTCATTAAAATCACAAGAAGCCTAGTAATTAAGAGTTTAAGAATGAATTTTAAATCCTAAAGGTCTTAAGTTTTAGTTTGACTCCACATATGAGTTGAAATAGGTAGATTTCTCCTTTATATTTAGGCTATTTTCTTTTCATTATTTTTTATTTATATTAATTCAATACTTATTCAATAAATTTTAATTTATTTATAATATTTGGTTGATAAGTTTCAGTCTAGTTCACGACTTATTCATTAAATTTTAATTCAGTTCAGTTCTATTGCTAGTCATTTAGTCCAAAAGAACATAGCCTTAATTTATAATCACGCAATAAAAAATAATAAAAACAAAAATCTAGTATATATACAATATATTGTCTCAAATACATTTTGTAACGTATGTATAGTTGTGTACACTTACGTTATAATAAAAAAAAAAGCTTTACCACACCTTACTCGTGGAAACTCGAACTTAAATTTTCTAAGATACTAAATTCAATATCAACTATTAGACTAAAATATTTGACATTATTATACATAGTACATCCAGTTTTCATCAAAATAAAGAGTTCAATCTCGTTATCTTCTAAATATATAATTAGTTAATGAAACAAGTCCCATAATTTTAGGTTGTACATGCTGCAAAAAGCTAATTTTGCCAACTGGCCTTTTTCTCATTCCGATCAATCAAAATCAGCTCAAGGTTTATATAGTTTTCTCTTCCCCAATATTACAACTAATGGCTACAAATTACAGTCAAAATCAAATGAAATTGTTAACCCAATTTATACTCTACATCCAATCAGGTAAAAACAGCCTAAATAATGAACAAAAATCATCTGCAAACATGCATCAATACACATTAAAAGCACAGAAATTTCGACAGAACTATAAAACATTGAAGGCAAAAGAAGACAAATACTTACCAGGCAACAATTTGTAACAAGTTGACTAGATCATCCGAATCTCCTTTGCAACTCATTTATCTGCATAGGATTCAACATTTAACCGATTAGACACCCTTCTCCAAATGGTCTTTAAACTTTTTCGTAGTTGCCAGTCAACCAACCAAAGTCTTAATCTCATGTTAGATGAGACCGGCTATATGAATAAACATCAGATGCCCATCAATATCAATGACACATTTTATTTGAATGCTTTTTTTAGTATAAATTTTAGCTTACCTATCCCCTTATTCTTATTTTCTATCCTCAAATTATCACACTTCTTAACACGAACATCATGTAAAAAATGTACGTACCACCTCAATCGTCCTAGTCTATACCTATCTTCAACATGGAAACACCGGTTTTTCTGTCAAATACATTGATGACTAATACGATCCATCCTTGTGTCAACACTCACGATCTATGCATCGTCATATTTGTCCATTCAACCTTTGAATATGTGCATTTTTGTTGCCTTGCACTCACTCCTGAAAAGCAGATCTGATTGAACTACAATTATATGGAATATTATTTCATTTTGAAAAGTATCTTCTTGCAACACAAAACACCGGTAACACTCCATTTCAATCATCTGGTATTTAACCCTATGAGTTAAATCATCATCAATCATACCATCCTCTTAGAAAACTTAAACAAGATTCCTAAAACATGTGCATTTTAACATAATTGCATCATCTAGTCTTACATCATCCTCATCTCCTTTTCCTAAGCTAACCTTATTATGCAAGTATTTTTCTTGCTCCTACTCAGCTTACTCTAGGGAATATCTCCATAAATCTAGTTTCCAGTCAACTCCTTTAGTCTCATAAAACACACCATGCACCACAATTTGAATCTTTCTAGTTAATTCATCCATAACTACAACAACTAAACATGAACATGCATTGGATCCTTGATGTAGGCTTATAATTATGGGGAATTCATCAGTCACTCATCTTGTAGTTTGTACGCTAGCAACTGACTATGTATCTCTCTTGTTTCCTTCACAAGACCATAACTTGTAACATTTGTTATCTATCTCTGTCATAGTCTCTTACAAGAAAAATATATCTACCTTTCTCGTCTTTATGGTATCTACTAGCTCAATTATTGTCCTGCAAAAGATTCAACATACCAACACCTTATTCTAATCGTGTTATGATAAACTAGCTTCTTTACTTACATTCGCCCAGATCGAAACTGAACCGAATCGAGAAAAATCGAAACCGAAACCAAACCAACTTAGATGGGAACGAGAAACGAGACTTTCAAGATAAATAAGGTTTAGGTTTATGAAAGGCAAAACCCATCTAAAGCCCCCTATAATTGGCACAAAAGCCCCTCAGCCCCCTATAGTTGCAGAAGTCTCATTTAACCCTCTGAACTTGACAAAAGTATACTTCTCAGCCCCCTCATTACCATGTGTCAACTTTGTGTTGGTTTAAAAAAATATATTAAAAATTAACTCTTTGAAAAGTCAAACCAACCAGAATTTGACACGTGGCAATGAGGAGGCTGAGAGGTACACTTTTGCCAAGTCCAAGGGATTAAATGAGATTTCTGCAACAATATGGGACTGAGAGGCTTTTTGTGCCAACTATAGGGGTTCCTGGATGCGTTTTATTATAATCCAGAAATGTATTCAAAATATGTATAAGAGTAAAACAGTAATATAGAAATTTTTTTATTTTTATAAATATATTGATAATAATAATAATAAAATGAATTTTAAAATTTCAAAATTTTAATGAAATATTTAAGAGCAAAAAAGTATTTCATTGCTTTTTTGCTTTCATTTATTTATTTAAATTAAGTTATATTATAATAAAAATAGTAAATTATTAATTTAAATTTGTATTTATATATTTGAATTGATTTAAGAGATATTTAATTATATCTTATTCTAATGCATACATATTTACGTAAATTTATTGTTTTGTAACATATATTAATATTAATTAAAATTCAAATGTCTAAAATTAACATTTACTAATACTTAAACATATTATACTAAATATCTAACATATATTAAGGTTTGAACCTAAACCGAAACCAGAACTGAAAATAATCTGAGCTGAAATTGGAACCAGTGGTTCCCTCCCATTTATTAAAACTATAAACTAGAACCAGAAGTTCTAGAACCGTGACATTTCTACGTTCGAAAATATGCAAGAACCCTTTCCTATCTAACACTACATCCAGGCACCAATATGCAAGGCTGTAAATAAGACGATAATTTAGGTGGTATTATATTTTCATAATAAAAAGTCTTATATGTAACACCATTTAAATTAATATCAACTACTAAGCAAGGTTAAATTTGAATTATTATTAACTAAAGTTTTGTAATCAGCTTATTGATTCATTAAGTCGACATGAGATAATTTTACTTGTGCAATGTTTTCATAATAAAACGCCTCAAGGGAATGATAAAAAATTTTCCCTTGTTTCTTAATCGGAAAAATCAAAAAAGAAAGAAAAAGAATTGCATGGAACGGGGGAGGAATCCCATCTTTGAAAATTGTTTGGAGTAACCATTGATGAAGTTTTTCCTATCATGTAGAGGAAAGGCTTAAGAAACCTAAACGAGCCTAGCTAAAAAATTAGCCCTGATTCAGCTCATGTAGCCATCAATTTACTTTTTATTAAGAGCTTTATGATTTTTATTTATTAAAAATCACCTATATTTCAATTTCTTTAAAAAATACAGAAATACTGCAATATAAATGACGGTCTTGAATGTAACATCTAAATGTTTCAAAACCAATCTAATATCTTTAAACTAATTGGTCAAGTTCAGCTTTGTTTAATCAGGTTGGGTCGGACTAGATTTGGCTTTCTAACTTTAAAATCAAATTTACCCTGTACATTAGTTGGGTTGGGCTACGACTTCTGTTACTTGGACTCCTTATTTCCGCCGAAAAAAGCCGGAGTCTGATACGGATACCGATGCTGGATCCGGTATGCAAGAATGAGCATAGGTATAACTGCTGGAGAAGAACAAACAGCTAACAAGAACTTGATGAAAACGCAAATGAACACCGAGGGAAGAGTTGGTTTATTGGGATAGGCTAATTTGTAGGCTTTTCTTCGTGGGTTGTACCAACTGATTTTACAGCTAGAGAAAAGTTAAATTTATTAAAATTGTCATACTTTTAGCAAGGTTAAAGCGCTAGACGCTAGTCAAGCGGTCGGGGTTTCCGAGACCTAGGCGGGACCTGAGCGAAGCCTATGCTAGGTCTAAACAGATTTATATTTTTATTATTTTTAATATTTATTAGGAAATAAAAATATAAATATAACTAAAAATAGACTAATAATATAATCAAATATGTAAAATATATCTTTTTAATTATATTTTAAAAAATTTTAGGTGTTGAAAATGGTATAGACATTCTTATTTGTGGTATAATGTAAATTATTTTTCATTTGAAGATTCAAAATGATAAATTTTATTGTAAGAAGACTTCAATAAACCTTAGTTTGACAAAATAAGTTATTTTTTGTATATAAAAAATTTTAAAACACAATTATTATAAATATAAAATCTTTAAAAATTAAGTTTAGACAACACCTAGACGGAATAAATCGGACAAGGCGAAGCCTAGGCGGCTATAAGTAGGTTCAAGGCTTGGAAGCGCTCTAGAAGTCCAAGGCACAGCGGCAGACCCCAAAATAGCACTTTAGGCGGGGATTTTTAAAACAGTTTAGTAAAATCTCACCTTCCTATCTTTCATTTGTCCAACGGTTTTATGCAACCCACCTCTTTCAACTTATGCAAGTTATTGTCTACAGGTCAAACACCATTAGATTATACTTCTACTCAATTTATGATTTTACTAGGAAAATATCAAACCCATCAATATTATCATGTGAAAATACGTGTGGTTTTCAACCTATCAATATAAAAAGGAATTTGCATCAATTTTTTCATAATTTACCGTATTCATGTACCTGTACATGGATTAGGACGGTGTCCCTATATCCTAAAATTATAAAAACAGCATACCGAACACCAAGATCCACACCCGCGTTCAATACCCGTACCAACATAGGCTACGACGGGTATGGACCACAACCGGGCTCTCTTTTTTTTTGCCTTAGCTCATCCCATATAGTGTAGGTTTGAACAGACGTTGTGGGTCAGACTTAGGACATGATGATCCAAATGAAGATAGAAATGCAAAAATATTGTCTAGTCAAATCACAGAATTCAACCAATTGGATAAAAAAAACAATTAAAAAGCATACCATAAGATTAAGAGAAGCGTGCAGCTAACTGTTTAATTTGCTGCTACATTTGTGTCAGCCTACGTTGGATTTATGTTTCTATCCTATCCAAAGAGATATAATCATCAATGAAAATTTCTGAGTAAGAGTAGCAATATATCATTTGTAAGTATAAACACTTCTGCAATGGTGTGTTAGAGAAAATAAAATATATTCTCACACAACGTTATATAGTTCTCCAACACGTTCAATTACCATTGATCGAGTTTTGGTTTTGATTTTTAAGCATAACATACGATACAAATATATGACCTTAAGCTCCTTGTTTGATATATTATGTATATGCAACGCAGTAACCCATATTTTTACTTCACAAGTTCTTCCAATGTGCAACTTAACTCAGAATTTCAATTTTTGCTACTGGTTGTGCATAATTTCAATAGTCTGACAGAAAATTTGCACAGTATGACAACCTATAAGTCACTATACTTGCTGAACATTTCTCTAGACTTTTCATGCTTCATATTTTATTTACGCATAAAATTTTGCACCCGATTATAAAAGCCTCATTTCTATTACTAAAAAAATGTGTATTGTCGATTAGATAACAATATATAACCAACTTCGATATTTTATTATCACAAAAAAGTCAAAGTTCTATATTTGAAATCCCTATTTTGTTACTCAAAGGTTTAGGTTCATAATGTATATACTCACGCACTCCACCAGATTTCTGCTAATGAGTTTAACTAAACTTAACGCACCAATTCTGAACTATTACCTACAGATTTCTGATAAAAAAAAGCAGCTAAACTAAAATAGGAAGTCTATCAAGATGATTTGACTTCAAAATTTCGCACAGAAATAAATAAAAGGCCTTAGCATCACACAGCAAAGAAATTAGAAGAATGACAAAAGAGAAGAGGGGCTATTCACCAAAAAGGAAAAGATCATAGGCAAAAAAGTAGAATAGATTCATGACAGTGAATCATGATTACAAACAGGAAGGCCCTCCCAAAGGTGAAAACAGAGTAATCCACAAAATTTAAAAACAATCGCAACCACATATCACAGAAACGAACCGGGGAATATCTTATCCAAAAAAAAATATAGGATCAAAAACTGATAGGAAACGTGTAAATAAGGAAAATTGAGGTGTGTATATATATATATATATATACATACACTGATATGATACCATATAATTTTTTCTTTTAGAATATAGAAGCACGATCTGGCAACTAAAAGAAACTTGATTGAGCTCTATAAAAAAATGAATAAGTTTGAAAAATGCTAATTGAGATTTTAATTAAAAAGGAATTTTAGGTTAGTCAATCATGAGCGGTAATAATAATTTGTTGGAAATGGTTTTCAAAAGAAAAAGGAAACGTGGAAACACTAGTGTTGAGGAATTTTTGTGCTTTATAGAGACCAACTATCAACTCAAGAATTTCTGCAAATTCAATAACAGGAAACAAATACTTGGCTAGCAAACAAGTCTCCTAGAGCTAGATAAGCCAATAGAAATAATTATATCGTTTCTTTAAACATCTAGACAAATAATTTCCTAAACCTGTAGCACCATTATTGATTTGGAATCAGCTGATAAAATGCAATTGAAGATACAGGACCAGGACCTTAAGACATAGCTTGGACTAAAACAGCCTCAAATAAGACGTAAACCTTAAATTTTGATCAGGCTTTGCTTCAAAATAATTGATTCAATAAAATAGATAAGGATATTGTTTTAGGGCCAGTTTAGAATAGCTTTCCCCAGACCAAAAACTCCATTTTGAAGCTTTTCCTAACAGCAGCAGATTATTGTTTTGGGAAAATAGTTTTAGCAGTTCTCAATTTATTAGTGTGAAAGACCGAAAACGTGTTGTCCAAATTCAAAATATAATAATATATGAAAAGTTTGTGACAATAACTTTAGATACCAAACAGGCCTGGTCACTTTCAAGCTTTTCCTAAAAGTGGCAAATTTTAGTTTTGGGAAGCAGATGGGGTAGTTTCTAGTTAATTGGTATGAAGAACTAAATTTGTTGTATGAATTTGTTACTTTATAAGAAGTTTTTATGGGCAACTTCTAGAAACAAGAGCTGGAACAACAATTCCAATGTGAGGAACTGAGGACTAAAATTACGAATGACATTTCATTAACAAAACAGAAAAGGTTTTTACATTGGGCTCAAAAGCTAATATCAATGCACAGCTACCTGACAGTGAGTTACAATGTTAAAATAGATTAAACTACACTTGGAATAAATTAGTTTCTCTATGAATTAGTAAGTCGAGTTTTTCTTTTGTTATCGTCGTAAACATTATATAACCTGGCCAAGGGAAGTAACCACCAGATGGAGGAAGATAAGCTGAACCATTTATTTTGTAATATGGCAAAACCAGGAGAAAAGGGGAAGAGAAAAGGGTTAAGGGAGACAAGGGATCTGGTCTTGACAAAAATTTGAAGTTTCTGCACAAATGAAAATGGAACGATTATCAGTAGTGTGCAAGAGCTTGGCAGAAGAGGTAACATTAAGAGCTTGGAGACTTGAGGATGCATAAAGTCAAAGGAAAAGAAATGATAACGGAAGGCACGGTAAGCTTCAAAATATACAAAACAGCGTTATTCCTAATCCTCGTAAGCTTGAGACCATACAAGGCAGTGTTATTTTTCATCCAGGCAGAAGAAGTCAGACCATAAAGAAGGTTGTTTTAATTTTATATTGTTGTAGTTGCACTATTGGAGTAAAATCTCAGAAATGAACTTTACCCTTTGTTAAGGGAAAGTGACTACATTACAATTCGCACAATAACTGGAAGTAGTTAATCCCGAGAGAAGGCCAACTAAGAGTAAAAAAAAGTTTAGCTTTCAATGATATAAAACAATTTTGGCTCACAACTTTATCTTGGTGCGATGGTGTCTAATTAAGAACTTCTCAGAATAACTTATGAAGATGGTCAAGCTACCAAAACAAACCTTTTCAAATACTCAAACTAAGAGAACGATCAACAAGACTAGATATTGCTAACGAAGCATAGTCCACTCCTACTCAGTCAGTAACTGTTAAACAAATCAATTCCACTGCAAAGGATTTAACACAATTTTGAATCACAAACCTTTATACAGAACTCATGCTTAAGTTTTTAGGAAAGGCAGCAATAACAAGTCTAGATCATCAATTAGGAAAGCTAGAGGCTGCACTGCAACTAGTATCATCCTACATTTGTAGTTCATAGTTCAAATGGAGCTACGGTTAATTCGTGATACATGTAACTAGTCTAAGCAAGCATGCTATCCTAATTTAAAGACATGTTTCCTAGAGTTCTTCACATTTTCTATAACCCAAGTCTCACTAAGAAAAGTATATTTGAAGAAAAAGAAGTAAAAACATGAAGCAATATTGGCATTTTATTGCACTTACTTGTCTTCATTGTTCTCCTTTCCAGTCAACCAATTCACTGCGAGGGGCATAGAACTTTAACAGTCGCTCTTCTGCTTCGGGTTCATTGACCACACCTCGACATCGTGGGAAGCCACAGTAGCATGCAAGTTGCTCATCAATAGAGAAAAACCTGAAAGGGAAAAGTCAGCACCCAAAAGGACAGAGAACAGAATTGTGAAGAGATAACAGAGGGTTTGAAAAAAACCTATAATCATAAGTGAGTTCCTCCCATCTTTTGATATCTCTCTTGGCAAATATGATTATATGCTCATCGCCATTTACACTTATTACTCTCGAATAGCAATTGGGCTGCACAAAACAAAGTAAAAGACAATAAATAGCAGATCGGCCATAAATACGGGTAACAACATGTGAAAGACAGCAACCAGATTATCAAATGAACAAAACTAATGAACTTTGAAATGATGAAATGAAAATGATAAAAGCAATCGAAGAAGCATACCTCACAGGAATGGTTGATCAGATGAGCAATACTTCCAGCCCTAGTGGCATCAATGACTCGTTCATTGTCAATACGAAACATGTATGTCCCAGCACCCTGCATTATAAAAATTATTAATTTTTATGTCAAATCCACGATCAAGCACAACAACGGCATCCTTTGGAGAGAAACATACCACCAGTGAATTGTATATGAAGTGCTCTCTCCTGTCAGCTATAGGAGGTCTAACAAGTTCACCAGTATATTCAATCACCTACCAGTTATGAGATTCCAACAAACTCACTACTCCATTCATGTTTGGAAAAAAAACATAAATATCTTCTTCAATATGTAAATTAACTTACCATGTCTCCAGCCTTATGCGGATGCTTTGTAAAGATGCCAAATCCATGAATACCTGATTTACCTATACCAAAAAGCTCCCAATAATCAGATACAGAAGATACAAGTCACTGCATAATTTTTCATACCACTTTCACCCAGTGCAGAATTATTATGTAAATTGAACTCAACCAAATAATAAATGCTTACTCGCAATTGTGTTCTTATCCATGCATGATGTACATTCATATCATTAAATTTTAGGAAAGAGAATTAAAGTTAGAAAACAGAATGGGTATTAAAAATGAATACAACAGCCAAAAGTTCACGAGGGCTCCTAATCCTTTTAATAGAGGTTAAACAAAACCTAAAAAAAATCACTGTTACAAAAGCACAGCAGCAAGTACTAGCGTATCAATATCTTATCATTTAACATTAGACATTTTGGAGGTGGAACCCGCAACCTCTACTTCACTAGTTGAAGGAAGTAACACTTGGAGAAAAGCTAGTGGATTATCACTGTATCAATTTCAATGGAAGTTAATCATGAACATTGAATCTATTTGCACTTGTTTTAAACCTGGGGAACATTTATGATACTACAGTAGAATATTTACAAACATAGCTAATGAGAAAGTCAACAAACAAAACGAGCTGCTTAATTGGTACAAGGCAAGCAGACATACAATGCTTAAGCTACCATCCAAATGAAAATTCCACCTTAAATACTGTGAAAAATAAAGATACTAAACATGTGTATTCTGCGAAATTAGCTGAGTCCAGCACCTTCTTAGGCACCATATAATATGCATTGACAAAATTTTAAGAATAATTGATTTAAATTAGGAAATAATAGTTCTAATTATTTAAATGACTATCAATCATCATCTTTGATGGGAATATAAAAGTTATGAGATCAAATTGTGGGAGTGCAATTATTCAAGGAACAAAAACAATATATAATGAAATAAAAAAAAGAATTGTAAAAAATAGAAGAAAACTAACCAAAAGCTAATCTCTTTCTGAAGGTTTTTCGCATGTGTTCATACTTTTCAACCACAGAGGTAATATTATTCGGCGCGTCAAGCTGTGAGGCTCTCAGCCTTTGAAGGGTAGAGGAGAATCGAGAGCCCAAAACTCCATTTGAATGGAGCGTACTTCCTGATGACTGATGTTGCGTGTAACCACCAACCAAGTAAGGCTGGTTCTCGACAAATAAGCGCTTTGAGGATGCAGCAGCAAGGGCTTCAGGTTCTTTCCGCCCTCTTCTTCCAGAATAATTGTACGGCTCTACCACAATGAAAAGAACCAACCAGCATGATATGAGATTTTCGACGACTAACTCAAACAAATTTGAAGATATTTAATCGAGAGAATGACAAATTAAGAACTTCTGGAACCGAAATATGATTCCGCTTCTCAAACTGAAAAACAAGTCGAAGGGACCCAAAATACAAAGAGCAATAGTGTGAGCAGACAGTTGGGTTGCAGATGAATTAAAGAACTACAAGAGAATAAAGACAAGACATACCAGTGCGAGCACAACCAGATGGGTTACATGGAGGGATATAGTCAGAACATCGCCGGGTAATCCGACTAATCCTTTCATCAGCCACTAGACGCTCATTGGATGGCTGCTTATGCTTCTTGCAATAGGAA
>CAOJBJ012378862.1:0-12782 GCA_948291685.1 Euphorbia celastroides | reverse complement strand
GGATTGCTTGTTGTGTTATATTGAGAAGAAGATATTCTTCAGTGTTGATGAAGAAGATATTATGCAATGTTTTCAAAAATCAGCCTCTCGTAGGAATATTCTACCGCCTCTTAGGATTTCTAGTTCTTCTTCTCGTTCTATTAATCAGATTTAGTTATTGATTGAACTTGTATTTTTTGGAACGAATATTAATGCCTTTTATTTTGATGTTCATTTTTCATGTTCAATTTGCATTTGTCATATGTTTGGGTTGAAATTACATGTTGATCGGAATACTTTATCGGAAATTTTCATCAGCGGTTGACAGTAGCCGCCGGACTGTCCCCCCTAAGCTCCGGTCCTGGCTCCGCCACTGCTTGTTGCCAATATTGTCAAAATCAATTGATAAAATCAGCCAAATAATTGTACGGTATGATTTTCGTTGAAACTCTTTTAAAATATTATTTTATAATAAGGTCCACGCACGTAATCACATATGGAATTAGAGATCCCACTGTCGTAAGCTTATATATCATATGCATCACATATACTTAATAAATAAAAGTCAAAGTAAAAGTACAGATCATCCTAACTAATAAATTTTGAATTCAACATAAAATGCTTAACTTATTACATTATTTTAATCCATATTATAAAAATGTATGGTTATCTAGTAAAATAATCTCATAGAAAAATATCCATATTACAAAAATGTATAGTTCTATAGTATCATTGAAAAATTAATTCTAATGCATGTGCGTGGAGTCACAATCGTGAAAAGATAAATAAAATACCTGCATATATTAATCCTGTAGAAAAGGTTTTGCAATTTAAAACATATGAAAAATCATACAAATTGTGTGGCTCAAACGTCGCAAATAATTACTTTTATATTTTTTGATAATAATTTATAATAAATAATTACTTTTATATAATTAAGAAACAACTACCGCAAATATTTTATAAAAATTGAGAATTTTCTGCGCATTCATTTTATACAAGTCCGTCGTAGTTGCCGTTAAATCAGCTTACCTTACCGTTGTTTATTTCAAAGTTTGACTGAAAAAGTCCACAAATCCAACGATCCTCAGCCCTTCCAACTAAACTCGTTACATAAACTTTACAATAACGGCTTGCATCATTATATTAATCGATAGCGTATCCCATTATTAACTGTTATCAAATCCAAGCTCACATATATTCACTCTTACTAATGCTTTTTCTAGATTTTGAAAAGGTAAAATAAATTCAAAGTCGTTTCAGTTTAATTGTTTTTTATCACTATTAAAAGAATAACATTTTTAAAAAACTCAAACGCACAATTTTATTTTATTTTTAAACTGTATTTTTCCCAAATATTATAACGTTAGTGTGGATCATAATGTTTGGATGCTGTTTATATGATTCTTTTTAATATTTATATTTGTATATTGAAATGCTTTTTTATTAAAGGTTTATTAATGGTTAAGAACTATGTTCTTTATGAGTATATTTAGTGAAATTAATTCTTCCACATATTTAATTTATAACTGAGTTACATCTAATACGAGCGAATGGACTAATGGTAAACCATCAGACTGAGGCTTTGAAAATGAGTAAAATGCATGTTTTGTGTTGAAATTTGATTTTGTCAATTGAGAAAGATTGATTAACTTTGATAAAACACTGTTTGAAAATAACTTTTCTAAGAGACAGTTTAAAAACATATTCATTCTCATGAATATTTTCATTTTATTTAAGATATTTTAAGACTAAAATTCTCAACTTTAAAGTGGAGAATCGTCATTATTTCATTTAGGTCATGTTCAATTATTACGCCAAATTGCACTTTTACACTAGTATTTCCCTATTTATAGAGTTGATACAATACATTTATTCCAACCATTCTCTAAAAATGGAGAAATGTACAAGATACTCTTAGTTTTGAGAAACTCCAAACTATAATTTTGCACAAATTTCTCTATTTATAGAGAGGATACAATATATTTACTTCAACCATTCTCTAAAAATGGAGGATTTAGAGAATTTCTATTTGTAGGAGTAAACATAGTACTGTTAGGTTAAACGTTATTTTATAAATAAAAAATACTTTATTAATGGAGAACCAGTGAACTTACACTTAGAAAATTTGAGTACTTTTCTATATTGAGGCAAGCATTATACATAGATAGAACGCCCCATTTACTTTTAGTTGACCAAATTAGACACGAACTATTCTAGCTTTGACAAATTATTTTGGTAGAAGCATCTTTTAGTCGACATGGTATCACTTGTTTGCACATTTGGTTTCTATGTTATACTTGTTACTTATATGGCTCCTGTGTTATTCAGTAATTGTCTTTTTGGTCCCTTTAGTAGGAATTATGTGAAAAACACATTAGTAAAGCTTTCGTGACACAATGCTCAAGCAAGTAAAAGATTGTATGACACAGGGACCAAATGGATAATAAGATGAGAAGATTGTATTACATAAATAAAATGAGTAACAATTGGATAGCATAAGGACAAAAAATCAGACGCACCAAACCACTAACCTTAACCCTAATTCTAACCCATTTGATCCTTGTGTTACTAATAAAATCACATAACAATAAATGAATGGAAGTTGACATTTTCGTAGAAAATTTAGGAGGTTAATCATTCAAATTTTAGTTTGAATTTATTCGAATTAGTTCCTTTTACAAAATTGGTGGATCCAACCAAAGTAAATGAAAATATGCATACGCTTTTTCATTATTTTGATATTGAATTTCATATACTTAAACTTTTTTTGAAAAACATATACTTAAACTTAATTAGCAATTAAATAGACTTATGGATTTGTTGTTAGATATAATTGGTGAAATTGTCTATCATTCTTATATGGAAAGTTGTTTCAACTAATGGTTACATGTGCAGTCTTTGATAATTTCTATTTTCATTTTTCATACATAGATTATTTTTATATAGATTATGTGTGTGAATAAATGAGATATCCATGCATCACATGAGTACTACACTAGTTTAAACTATAAAGGACCCAGTCATTTTTAAAATTCCCCCAAAAATTTGGGTTTGCTAGTATACATATTTTTATGATTAAGATTAGCTTAGCATTTAATTTTTAGGATTAGTACCCCTTACAACATGGATATGGGAGGTTTTTGAGCTCAAAACTCATTCTTTTTAAAAAATTCTAATTATTATTTTTTCCAAATGGCCTAATACAAGAAAGTTTTAAATAAATTTACCACGAAGTCCTCGATTTGAACTCTAGTTATTATATTAATTAGAGCGTGCTGTATTCAGCTATATTGGTTATTAATTGTCCATGTCAATATTATTTGCTTTTGGGACAAGATATCTTCAAAGATATAAGCTAGCATTTCCGTAAATTACACAAACAAGTGCCGGTCTTCTTGATAGGATATTAACATTTCCCAAAGTCAACTTTTCATTTATAAATAAAGTTATATTTTGTGTTATTCTTGGTCTAGTTAAATATATTCAATTCTGAGTCCCAACTGTCCACTTTAAATAATTTCGTGTCGTTATATTTAATATTTTTTTGGCTCATGTTTGATAGAATGCCTATATTTAAAAGATTCAAGATAAGGCAAATCAGGCAAAATCAGATCTTATGTATTGGTTTGGTTATTTTTTCTTATTTGTTACCAGGAAAGATGATTTGGATAACAAATTTACAATTGAAACAACGCAACAGGTTTAAACTGTGTTGCTAGTTCTAGTTTATTTGAGTGGCGAGCGTATTTATCAGCTTAAGTTGGATATTCTATACAAAATTTTACTCTTAAAACATGTGTGAGCGAACTCAAATCAATTGATCGACTGGTTGACAAAGAAAACTGTGCAAATACAATAATATGGGTTGATTCCTAATTTAGAAGCTCTATCGTGGGTGGGGCTGGAATCGAGTCAAGCTATTTCTGAGGCGCTCGATATTCGAATCGATAAAATCTTGTTTGAGCTTGACTCGTTAGTGAATTAACTTGTTTGTGAATAAAATTTTAAGTTCAATTTGTTAAATGAGCCAATCTTGAGTAATGAGATACTTGACTCGAAAACTCACAAACAAGCTCGATAATAAATAATATGTTCTACCCAAAAGTACAGGAAAGATGTGCTGAGCTTACGTAAGGACTTAACTACTCATTCTACATACGCCTCTAGATGTTTTTTGGAAGCGTAAGGTGAATGAATTATAAAGAAAAAGAAATGAAAAAATTGAAAATTAAAAGACAAAAAAATGATGGAAAATTAAAGAATAGAGTAAAATTGTGTTTTGAGAGTTGAGGGATAAGTTTTCAAAGAAAACTAACATTATATTTACGTGTATGCCCTTCACATATAATAATGCAGAATGAATAAAAACCAGTAAATTAGTAAAAATAACAAAAGTGAAAATGGAAAACAAGTTAGTTTTTGTTAAAAATCCACTAAATCGAGGGAACTGAAATTAAGGGATCTTAATGAAAATGAATGAAAAGTGGTTCAAGTGTAACTTGTTCGTGCCAAGCATATGAATTGGCTATACGCTCTTTAAACTATAAACAAGCAAAGCCTATTCAGATTGCTATAAGAAGTCATCATTTACGGTTCATTCTCAATTCACTTATATAACTTTTGTTTGTTATTATTCAAAGGAGAACGATTACATTGTTCAAGATTGATGCATTTTCTTCAAAAAACTTTGAATTTTTTCTTTTAAAAAATATTGATGCGTCGTAGTCAATTTTATTAGCCATAAATTCAAGAATGCACTTGCTTGTAGCAAGGAAAACTATGTACCCAAATTTAGTTCTCACACAAGCTTGGAAATTTAGTTTTCTCAAATTATAATTGATGTATGGTTAGAATTATGGAAAATTGTACAATTAGAGAATAGGTACCACCACTTTGGACCACAATCATTAGCTATTCCACTTCTAACACTCTCTTCCTTGTGAAAAGTGGGCCTCTTATTTACCCTTCTTTTTCTATGTATTGATTTGTGGTTCATTTAATTTCTGGTATGGTATTTTTCTAATGATCTCAAATCCAAATTTCTGTGTGTTTTGACATTTGAACTACTTCAATACTAAATAATGCAGTTTATAATTGTCAATCAATTTGTTTAATGGACCATTAAACAAATCATATACAAGGCATTTTGCGTACCCATTTGCTTCTTGTACTATTCAAAACTTTTCCTTTTTGGCCCCTTCAATATTTATATAAAATAACATTAATTAAGATTTTACAAGATGGGCCCGAAACGGCAAAAGAAAAAAAAAATTGCACCGTACCATGAATAGCAATGTAACAGACGAGGACTAATATTTTTTTTCTTATATATCTCACTCCAACTTAAATGGAGAACTGCTTAGCTGAAATTTATTAATTTCAGTTCTAGTAATCTGGAAAAATTAACCCATTAAGTATTCATTACATCCGCTTAAAACAACATTATACTCTAGAAAAATAAGAGATGGCAGTTATTTAATGCAAGTTGGATATTCTAGAAAAATAAAAAATAATCTTCATAGCACTATTAAATTCTCTATTATGGACTTAAGCAAAAAAAACTTAAGAACTCCAAGATTGGTATAGGTCGCTACCTCTTCTTAAAATTTGGAGGGAAAATAACAAATTTTTGGAGGAAAGTAACTAACTCTAACAAACTCTCAATCGTATTAATTTCACTCAATTTTGATAGATATTTCCTATGTTCTGGTACAACCGTAGAATTTGGAGGGAAATAAAAAAATAGAGAAAAAAAATTACTAACTCTAAAATATCTCAATTCATTAATTCATTCAAATTGCGATTACTTGCTAATATCTATTCATAAGCTCAACTATAAAGATCTAAAATTACAAAAATGTAAAGGAAGTTACAACTAAAATTAGGACAAATTACAAAAACATGTTCTCTGTTTGACTAAATTTCAAAATGGAGAATTTGTTATTTTTTTCACAAAAAATGTTCTATGCTTTCGAAAAGTTAAATAAAGGTTTTTTAATATTAAATTATGTCTCATAATGGGGTAATCACATTCATTTTGCTATAAAATTTTGCAGGTTAGTTAATAAAATTATAATACACATCAATGCAAAAGTTTGAAATTTCTAAGGAGAGATTTTATCTTTACTTTGTATTCTCACTACTTTGTTCTTATTATCATTAAATGAGTAGAGAGTGGATTGATCCAGTGGTAATAAGAGACAAAGTAAGTTTTACTTTGTAAAATACAAAGTAAGGATAGCCTACGTCATTTCTAAGAAGTGCAGATATTTTTTAATTAAAAGATAATAATAAACGTTAAAAAATCTCATAAAAATAAATAGTTTCCGAAATTTTCTCAAAACTTGACGTCTAATTAATAAATAATATAATCAAGTCGCAAGAATATTGATTTAATAAAATAATTTTTTAACATAGATTTTTTCATAAAAAAATATTTTTTTGTCATCTTTTTTCAAATATTTATAAACACAGATAATTTTTTGTGAAAAAAATAACACAGACCCCATCTAGAAATTGAGTCAAAACACGAGACATGTTTTGTAATTTGCCCTAAAAAAATACTTGTAACATATAATTTCGACACCTATACCAAATCTCACTAGGTCATTTACTCGTAAAAGTTTAATAGATCAAACTTGAACATGCCAAAAATCTTCCGAATTCATTCCATTTATAATCCTATACAAAGAAACTTGGTATAGTATATGTGACAGTTAATGCTTATATTTTGTGAAAGTCAAATGAAACTCTTTTTTTGGAGAGTTGGAAATTGTATGAAATTATTTTGTAGAAATTATGTGTATGAAATTGTATGAATAATGTAAAATATCACTTTCATCGAAGATATCATGTGTTGAATAAAATTAAGAAAATAATAGCTTTCGTTTCAATTGCATTTCAGTTCCGTTAATAGATTGCGTGCATGAAAGCAATCAGTACTCTTATCATATTTCACCATCCGTACTAGCACAAATAAAATTTTAGAATGAAAATGACATGTTTTGAAATTACTGATTTTTTTTTCTTCCATTTTAAGCATTTTGGTTGACATAATTTTTTTTCTTATTTGTAGTTTGGTCTAGAGTTGTATATATGTTTGTGATTGTTATAACTTGATGCTGATATAATTTTGTCTCTGTGATCAATAAAATTAATTCATAACGGAAGATTTTAGTTGTCGTTTGCTATCGAAAAGATGAAAGGAAATTGCTATAAGATGTTCATGAACATCTCAATAATCCAGTTTCAATCTATTTTACAATGGATGGACAATTTAAAGAAAGGACCTGGTTTCTATAGGGTCCAAATAATCAATCCAATGATTGATATATTCGACGTGACTTATCTATTTTTAGTTTTCAATAATTTAAATACTCAACTAAAATGCTGAGTCATTGGATTGATTGGTCCTAATTCGACTGTCTGCATTGTAAAAAAAGCTCCTATAGATAACCTTTGCTTATTTAATGGTTATTATGTCCAAAGAAATTGCGGAGTGGGAGATTTTAAGATGACTTTATTTTAAATAAAATTATCTTAACTTTGTTAATCTCATCATTGATTGAGTGAGAGACCCCACTCAATCAATGGTGAGATTAACAAAGTTATACTTACTTTATTTAAAATAAAGTAAGCATAGCCTACATCTTGCGGAGATATATTGGACAAATAGTTTATTTATCAGTTCATGTTCACATATTCCATATTACAATGTAAGAAGCTAACATATTATTTTATAAAATAACTGTAATCTTTTGAGAATTTAATTTTCTCTAAAGTCAAATGAGATTAAATATGGGATTGCAAATAAGGTATGAGAATTATTTATTTCTATAATGTACAGATATATGGATATTTCCTTAAATTTGGTACGAAAAATCGAACACATTGAACTTTTAAAAATTTCAGCCAACCTTTTAAATTTGTCAAAAGTGCATAAATTTATCCAGTTAATATCATATATCATGTTGATATGATCTTCAAATATTTTAATTTTTTATTTTTTATTTTTCTATTAATACATAAGATGACACATGACACTAAAAGGAAAAATTAGTGTATTTTTGTCAAGTTAAAACCTTTCCAAAGCTCAAAATGACATCCGAAATGTAATGTCGAGTTTAAAATACAAATGATGTATTTGATAAAGAACAAACCTTAACTCCTTAAAAAATCTCAATTCTTAAAAAAAGCTAAATACATTAGCTTTTAATAATTGATTAGTAATAATTGGAGTTTAGATAATAGCTTTCATCAACTCTAGTAGCCACCACCCTTTATTAAAAATCCAATAAATGTGGGGACGTGGGTTCAAGCACCATAATCAATAATTTAGACAAAATATCTCATTATTATTATTATTAAAAAAAAAGATGATAACTTTCATTTCGTTGTTAGTAGTATACATTTGAAATATAAGTCTAAAAGTTGGTTTGTCTTGACCTTATGAAGCTTAACCGCTACTATTGGCATGTGCTTGACATTACTTAGGAGGTAACCAATTTTTTACGTAAGAGCGAAATGGAAAGAAAGTCAGTACGTACATATTTTGGTACGTCTTCCATTTGATAATGAAATGCAAGTCACTTCTCCTTTCAATTCTTATACCAACCAACGAAATTTTGTGGATTCTCAAATCATCTTTCTTAGGTAATTATTCTATCCAACTTTGTATTTCTATAAAATTAATAAACATATTGATAACGAGAAAAAAATGCTCCCTTTAGATTTAGAAGTTTGAATTCAAAATAATTTTATAAGTTGTGCAACCAAATAAGACCATTTTGTGGAGGGCAGTATGCAGTACAACTCCTTTGATGTACACCACCCCTATCTTGAAATAACTTGTAACACTGAGAACTTATGAACTTATTAGTTCCAATGTCCGATTTTATAGTCTTAACAAATGTGTTCAACTATGTAAACACCGTGTTTAAGAAAACTGTAAGAGCATGTACAGTTTCAGATTTAGTAGACAACAAAAATAACCAATTAATTATATTTGGTATAGTCATCCACCAAAGTAAGCATACATCTGCAAACTATTTTAAAAGTCACCTTATACGAACCCCAAAAATCAATATGCACCAACTAAAAAGGAGATTTTGTAGAAATATTGCTATCACTGAAAGATTTTCTTGTCTTTTTTGACCAAGGGCTACAGAACAATCAAAACCTACCGAATATACAACAAAGTAGTAGTATGGCCAAATCTTATAAGCCACAATTCTAGAACTGGACTGCATTTATTTTGCAAAGTTGCTGGAAAAAAAAGTACTTACAATCCTAGGATCAAAGGATAACTGCAATCGAGCTTGTATAATCCCCTTTCTGACAAACCGACAGCCAAATTTCTCCATGTTCTTTATCCTGTAAGTAGCAATGATCAGTTGTGAAAGTAATAGCCATATTTGACATTCTTGAGTAACTCGATGACTAATAACAAGTTGTATCGAAAATGTGGCAAATGCATAACGTTTTGTAATGTTATAAAGTCAGACAAAACAATATCTCCTGTGAATTAAATCCACAGACTGACAGGCCATCAGGAAGCATAACTGATTACTTATGACTCACATTTTTCTTTCTTGTAAAAATTTTGTTGTTGGAGGACATATGTGCTGAAACACTGCTATTTATAATCCAATCGTTAGTAGCATTTTCACTACTGAAAAATAAGAAAAAATTATTTTCATGCTAGATTTATCAATACATGCACTGAATCCAGCAATACCAGCAAACACCGAGAAATCAACACCAGTTATAAGATGTGATTCAGTAACTGCTTTACCTTTGCCTTTGTATCCTTCCTTCTCTCACCGACTACTTTTCTTTGGCTGAGACATGGAAATCTGCTTAGTTGATACATTTGCTTCTCAAAATTTTTGAATCTTTGTTTTCAAGCACATTATGAGCTTGATAAGATCTCTACCTTCTCTTCTTTAACTCATCATACTAATCCAGATGTCTAGTCAATTGAAAGCAAGTATTCTTTGAATGATGTGGATTTTCACAGCGTTTACAAGGCCTTATTTCATTAGATCTCCTCTGAAAGTTATGAAAAATATGGATTTTTTTTAAGAACTCGAGCTTATAGTGTGGTGCTTGTTTGATTACATCTTTCAACAATTCGCTACTTCAATTGAATTGTCAACAATCGCTTCCTGCTGCTTTTCAACTTTCATTATCATTGAATATGCTTTATTCATTTATGGTAGAGGCTCCATTAACAAATATGCTCACAATACTCATTTAATACTAGTTGAGGTTATGGGGCAAGGAAGCATTTGATGATTGACGTCTTCAAAATTGTTAGTTGGAGATTATGAAAATAGGTTGCAGTTTGTTTAAGTCTTGTCCATGGACATGTTTGTCTTGCTATTGTAACATGTTTAGTTTGTTTGTGTTGTCGTGTTTTGTCTGATGTTTTAACATCGGTCTATGGTTTCTTTTTTTTAGATAGTCTATGTTTTCAGTCTGCGAATCATGTTGTAGCTAGTACAACAGATTCTTCGACATGTAAGGGGACTTGTCCACCTTAAACTAGAGCTGTAATTATCTCTGATTTGATTCCATTGACTATATTCTTCAGTAAAAAAAATACAATAAAAAACTTGACCGTTTCATAATCTTCTCTAGCTTCACTATTTTTCGCAAAAGTTTTACATGAAAAGTCACAAAAACATAGCATATCTTTCCTTAATACAGACAATTCACTCCAAAATCCTTTCTATTGGAGCATTCCTAATTTGGATTAAGGTTTGAGGTACCAGGATCCGGTAAGGCAACAAAGTTTGAAGCAAACATATCCTAAGACAAGGAAAAGATCATATTTCAGTTCAAGGATCCGAACTTTAGTGAGCTGGCTACACTTGGAACAGTCTTTCCTGTGCACTAATGAGCATTTAATGCTCGTCCACGTGTACATTATTAGCCAAAAATCTGGAAAATGACAAAACCAGTTGTTTGAAAGCGACATAAAACTAACAACCTTTTCAGAAGCATCCAATAACAGAGCATGTAGAAAACACAAAACAAGACAAAAGGTGTGCAGATCAATTTTAGACATAAATTCGCAGCTCTGCGTTTTTTTATTGGTTCACAAATCCCTACAAATGTCACGAGCACTTAATTGAGTCTAATGGAGATATCGACGGCTCCAGATGCACCAGTTCAAACTTCTTAAATGATCAAAATTGAATCTACATCAACGGTCGCATTTATTAATTGCTCAATCTATAAATAGAAGATTCAACCATTGAAGAAGTTGTTGATTCTTCTACACTCTCAAGCACTCATTCAAAGCTAAATGCAATCAGGTTAATTAAAATCATCAACAAACTTCTCTTGTAAATCTTTCAATCTCGGGAGAGTTTAAAAGAGGGGTCTTAGCCCTTAGAAAAGAGATTTTCTAGAGTGGTATATCCCATTAGAAAGGACTTAGCTAGAGTTCAGTATAGCCTAGTGGTATATCATACTTTCAGAGAAAGATCTTCGGAGATAAATGTACTTGGTTGGATTCTTACCCTTGAAAAGGATCAATATAGTGGAGTAAAGCCCAACAAGAGTTTTGGGGACCAGAGTAGATGAAGCTGAACAAGGATAAAAATTGTGTTTGCAATCTCTAACTTATTTACATATTACTTGTTGATTATTCATCAAAAACTGTTGATTCGGAATCAAGTAACTGATCCAAATCTATATTAAATTCTTGATTTAAATTCCGCAAAAAAAAAATCATTCACCTCCTTCTGACCTGATTCACTCGACAAAAGGACTAACAAGTGGTATCAGAGTGAGTGCTCAAATTTAAAAGACTTAACAAGCTCGAGCCAAAGATCCACCTAATTTTGAAAAATTAGTATATAACTATTTCAAACACTCAATTGCTTCCTGAGGCTATGTTTATTACCCGACCTCCTCTCTTCACTAGTGAACATTATACGTTCTAGAAGAACCGGATGAAGAACTTCATTCAAGTGCAAGCATGTATGCTTGGCTTGCGATTGAGGAGAGGTCCTATGCACCAATCCAAGAGAATTTTGAGGCATTAGAATAGCAAAGTCGACATCCTAGTGGGATGACAATCACTTTAGGAGAATGAAAGAAAATGTGTATGTTATTGTTGTACTTCAATGTGGTCTGAGTGTTACATAATACAACAAGATTTCAAGATGTGAAACCGCAAAGAAAATCTAGGAGAAACTTGAAGTCACATATGAGGGAAAGCAAAGGATGCCAACATCGACCTACTCATTGAGAATGTGGAAACATTCAGAATGATGCCTAAAAAATCCATCAGTTGTATGAGTTTTAGATACATTAATCTAGTAAGTTAACTCAAGAAATTAGGCAAAAACTACACAGAAGAGGAAAAAGTCAAGAAAATTCTCCAGAACCTGATAAAAGAATGGGACAACAAGAACATTGCAATCGAAGAGGCTCACGATCTCAGAACCTATTCTTTTGATGAACTTATAGGAAATCTGATGACTTAAGAACCATGTCTGAAAAGATAGAGTCAAGAAGAAAACAAGCCTGAAGAAAAGAAGAAGTCTCTTGTCCTTACGGTAGATGATTCTCGATTTGAATTCGAAGAACATAATGATTTGGCAGCCTTTGTCAGAAGATTCAACAAATTCCTTTGAAAGGAGGGCTCTAATATAAAAAGATTCACTAAGAAAGTTGAATCATCTAAAAGAAACAAAGGCAGTGCCCAAATACTGAAAAGACTTTCAAAAGAAAAAAAGAATCCAGAAAGAATCTCGTATTTAACAATTGTTCTTTTACATGTGTGT
>CAOJBJ012376569.1:0-15206 GCA_948291685.1 Euphorbia celastroides | reverse complement strand
AAGTTCTCCCACGTGGAGCATTAAATGCAAAATAGCTTTCTCTTACTGACAGCTATTATCTTCCGACAAAAGTGGGGCGCATTTAATGCGATCTGACAGAGAGAGGACGCGTAAAGTAAAAAGAGGAATGACACATCTGACAACTGAAAAAGCACATTACCTACTTCCGTGAAAGCAGGAAACCTTGGAAAATGCTGCACCAATTAAAATCCAACAACTCAAGGTCAAAGCTTCGAAATTCAAAGGATTGCAGAAGAGACCATTCTTCAAAGTCTTAATCCGATTCAAAAGTATTCGTTGTGAGGAAACGGGAAAATTGTTTGATCTCAGATTAGCAAATTTGAACGTTAAGGTTGCAACGACTATATTTTGAATCTGTGTATAAAAGGAGAGAAGGTCGAAGAAGACAAATAAACGAGAATCCATTCAAGAGAAAGAAACTCGGTAGAAGTCCACTTCTCGTCAAGCTCTCATCAAACCAGAAAATACTTAGAGAGAGAAAGAGAGTTAGAACAATTGATTTGTAAATCTGTTGTAAAAAACTTCTTCACTCAAGTGAAAAGCTAAAGTGTTTGTAAACACTGAGTAGACTGTTGGAAAGGCTATCCATCAATTTGGGTTAGAGTATAGGATATGAAGGAGGGTACTTTGTATCTGGAAAGCTCTGTGAGAGAATAGGAGAGAGAGGAGGGTACTCGATCTCTGGAAAACTCTATAAGAAGGCTTCTCCGCCGATAAGGAGACACTAGTGGATTAAAGCTCGGAGAGGGTATTCGGGGACTAGAGTAGGCACGGGCTGCCGAACCAGGATAAATCTCGCTTGTGAATTTTCCTTACAGGGTCTGTCTCTCGCCCCCATCTCAGTGTCGCTGAGACCACCAGCGCGCTGACAGTGCAAACTCTCAGCGTTGGTGTCAACGCCAGCGAGGAACTCTGCTTCCGCTGAGACACGACTGGCTTCGCCCCAGCGCGTCGAGACCAACACATTTGACATTTGGTACATGCTTTAGTTTTTCCCAAGAAACAAGACCTAAACGAAAATGCCAAACCATATTCTCTCTTTGTTCTTGTACAACAGACATTAAAGAGAAATTTCACTAACTCCAATCTCAGAAAGTATCTCTAGATCAAAGGATCTTTAGCTGGTATAACCCCTTCTTCAGGAACTCCACTGCCAATACCTCTTTAGTCTTCTGGTCTTGCAAAATACAATACTTTGGTTGAAACTGTACTGAAATCTCGGACTCTATTAGCAATTGACGCACTGACAGTAAATTGAACTGAAAAGTTGGTACATGTAGAACATTTTTAAGGCTAAACTTGTTGTTAAAATAGACACCCCCCTATATGTTTAATGCTCTATATTGTACCATCTGGTAGTAACACTATTTTAGCAAGACTTTTATCTTTGTATGATGAAAATCAAGGTAACTTTGCACACATATGTGAAGTTACTCCTAAGTCTATTATCCAGCTATCATGATCGTTGATACTAAATGTAAAATCTGTTGCATTACCTGCAAATCCTGCATACACAGCACTGCATCCTGCCTCATGTGTATTTTTTCCCTGCATATACTTATGCACTTCCTTCGTTATTAATTGCTTCATTTCTAGCTCTTCTTTACTTTCATTATCATCATCAGCACTCTTAAAAGGAGTCTTTCCAGTATAATGTGCATGTGCAGTTACCATGCCTCTTTCCCCTACTTTAAGCCAACACTTGTCCAATACTTATCATTACTCCAACATCTTGCATACTATTCAATTTCCTTCTAGACACCTTATTGTAACACCCGCCAATCTTGTCCCGCAAAGGAAGGCAATCCCCGTGCGAAAGGAGGCGCACGAGAGGGAAATCACAAAGGCAAAGCTGCTAAGGCGTGTGTTAATGAAAATTTTAGAAGACTCTCCTGAGGATTAGCACGACTTATGAGAGATGTCAAATATCTAAGAAGGGGTCTTTTACTTGATTTGGGTCAAAATTGGGCTAAAAGACCAAGACAAGATGAAAAATGGGCAAGAAAAGTAATCGAATCCGCTAAAATTACCCAACCCAGAAAAGTGTTGATAAAGCCCCAAACCTGTTGCCAGAAGCATATAGAACGGTTGCCATAGTTCCAAAAAGCATCACCAAAGATACAAAATCCATTGCTAATCCAGAAAATCCCTTGCAAATGCTAGAATTGTCTAGATACAAGTTGAATCACTCCATATGTGTTCTAGCGAGTTCCAAACCGACCTAAGGAGATATTTTAGGTAATAATTGATGTGAATATACTAGGAATATTCCAAATATGTAAACCACATGTTAAGGAGATGGGATAACTATAAATACTCATCCTTCCTCATTTTGTAAGACATAGAATGATACATACTCCATCAAAGTCTTGTACTAACCTTCTTCACTTGTAATAAAGTTTATATTCCCAAACTCTTGTCTCCATAAGTCCTCTATAAGTGCCTTGAATCTCTTCTTACACACTTCAATACTCAACATTGAGTTGTCTTAAAAGCTTACTTAGCATACAATTGTCGAGAAATGTCTAAGTGGCGAACGTGGAAGTTTTACCCGCGTTACAGTTGGTATCAGAGCTTTGGTTCGAGTTTGTGTAAGAGAAGGGGATGGCCAACGAGTTGGAGAGCATTGCCACTACCCCATAATAAGAGCATGTTCGAGGGCGAGATGATGAAAGGCAAAAGAAGCAGTCCAAGCGCGACAAGTCTAAGGCCTCAGCCACAACAAATGTCGACGCCAACGAGACTCGCTTTGCCACCATTAAAAGCCACATGGATGATGTCCAAACAACTCTTGGAGAAATTTTCGATAATTATGACCGAATGGTGCAAGAATACGAAGCCATTTCAGGTGTCTTAAGAGAATTCTATGATCGATTGAAAAGCACTTTGACAAAACGCATCGACGAATTAGAGGCGAAGTTCAATGCCATGGAATCAAGATATGCCACTGAACTAAAGAATTTATGTGATGAAAATAAAAATCTTCAATGGCACCAACTTCAAGTCAATGGGAGCTCCAGTAGTGTCAGCATCATTAGTGGACAACCCCTTCCAACTAAATTACTTCAAAAGCCCGAGAATTTCAATGGCATTCGTAATTTCACCACTGTAGAGAACTTCCTCTTTAGTCACGAACAATACCTACGAGGGCTAGGCATGATGATGATCTAAAGATTGCTATTTCCCAATCATTCCTTCGTGACACCGCACAATAGTGGTATAGGCGATGATGCCTCGATGTAGAGAAGGGAGGGCAAGGAATTGAAACCTGGGCAAAATTCAAGGATGAATTGCATAAGAAATTTTGTCCAACCAATGCCAAAAAGGATGCATTGAGGAAGCTATGGCGATTACGACAAAACGGTAGCATCACCGACTATATCAAAGAATTCAACGAAATGTTGCTCGAAGTCGAAGGCCTGTCGGGTTATGAGATCCTAGTTCGCTTCGAGGATGGATTAAGAGACGACGCAAGGGCCGAAGTATGTCGAGGTAAGCTCCAAACCCTCGATGAAGCCATTGCAATTGTTGAGAACATGGTCAATTATTCCTCTATTCCGAGAAAGGGCAAGAATGTGTCCAAGGAAGATGATGAAGAAGGCCATGGCAAGAAGATAGAGCACCATAAAGAAGGTAACAAACAAAAGTCTTTTCGAATGGAGAGACAAACCGAAGGTTAGTACAACCAAACCTCCAAAATCATGTTATAAATGCGGTGGACCACATAGGACAAGTGATTGTCCAAAGAGGCAACGATTAAGTTCCCTCCAAGCTGACCATGAGGATTGCCAAGGAGAGGGAGAAGTACATGGGCGTATAAGCTCATTGCAAGTCATCAACTCCTTGATCACTCAACCAAAGGAGAAACAAGTTAGGAAGAATCCATCCCTCACGAGTAATCAAGTCCTTCCAAGACAAGAGGTTAAGGGTAGTAATCACCCTAAACCTAAGAAGTAAGTTGGAGCTCATCCAAAGCGCGATGCTATGGGAAAGAAGCAATCCAACCGAAGGCATGACAATGCTCCAGTCGCGTTGAGGGCGTCGCGAATTCAGGTGGGGGAGAATGTAATGCCCTGACAATCTTGTCCTGCAAAGGAAGGCAATCCTCGTGCGAAAGGAGGCGCACGGGAGGGAAATCACAAAGGGAAAGCCGCTAAGACGTGTGTTGAGGCAAATTTTAGAAGACTCTCCCGAGGATTAGCACGACTTATAAGAGATGTTGAATATCTAAGAAGGGGTCTTATACTTGATTTGGGTCAAAATTGGGCTAAAAGACTAAAACCAGATGAAAAATGGGCAAGAAAAGCAATCCAATCCGCCAAAATGGCCCAACCCAGAAAAGTGTTGATAAAGCCCAAAAACTATTGCCAGAAGCCTATAGAACTGTCGCCATAGTTCCAGAAATCGTAACCAAAGATACAGAAGCCGTTGCTAATCCAGAAATATCTCTTGGAAATGCTACATTTGTCTAGATACGGGTTGAATCACTCCATATGTGTTCTAGGGAGTTCCAAACAGACCTAAGGAGAAATTTTAGGCAATAATTGATGTGAATATGCTAGGAGTATTCCAAATGTATGTAAACCACATGTTAAGGAGATGTGATAACTATAAATACCCATCCTCCCTCATTTTGTAAGACATCGAATGATACATACTCCATCAAAGTCTTGTACTAACCTTATTCACTTGTAATAAAGTTTATATTCCCAAACTCCTGTCTCCATATATTCTCTATAAGTGCCTTGAATCTCTTCTTACACACTTCAATACTCCACCCCGAGTTGTCTTAAAGGCTTACTTAGCACACAATTGTCGAGAAATGTCTAAGGGCCGAACGTGGAAGTTATACCCGTGTTACATTATGCTCTTTAATTGCATTGTTCACCATTTACATTCCACCACATGCTTCATGATAATCCATGAATTTCTTCAATAGCTTGACACATGTATGATTGAACATAATGAATTAAGTTTAATTTCGTACATATATTGCACAGATAAATCGTATGGCTCCAATGCTTGTTAATGACATGCTTATGTGATTGTGGAAGTTTTAGTCTCAACCAATACAAAAAATGCAAATCATACTTGCGCACACAATTCTGAACTAAAATTTGTTTGGTACATTGTCGGTACAATCAACAATTTCAACAAATAAAAAAAAGACATAGAAAAACAATTATGAACCTTAATCCATTAATTGATACAATCGGGGCGGGTCCAAATAGAAGCCGGGGGGCCATGCCCCCTCCCCCGGGTTTTTAAAAATAATATATATATATATATATATATGTCATTAAAAATATAAAAATAATATATATAAATCATGCTGAAGAAGAAAAGGCATGAAGCTTGAGTGGTATAGTGGTTGAGCGGTAATCAGCCATCCCCTTGACAGGGGTACGAATCCCACTTCAAGAATTTTGACAACCAAAATATTTTACTTACCTAAGGGCTATAACGATCCTGTTTCAACCTGGGGTTGAATTAAACTAAAAAAACGCCAATTGAGAGGGACATAGAGCAATTTGACAGGATTCTTTCTCCCAAATTAAACTCCATTTCATTTTTCTCTCAAATCTTAACCCAAATTAATTACCTTCTTTATTTCCACTTTTCTTGGCTTTCTACTTTCATCATTGACATCAATTTGGTTTCAATCACTTGTCACTTCCCATTTCCTTTACTGTTGTTGAGGTTAGTTCTCTCATTCCAACTTTTAATAAAACATTAGAAGTATAATATTTTTTGGCAATTTTCGTTTGATAGTTAGATGTTTATTTGTTATTCAAATTAGGTTTTGATATAATTTGAAATTGAACATTTTATTTTATAGTTTAGGGTTCATAAACTTTTAGAATGATAACTTTTACCAAACTTTGTTGCATATGCTTCTAAATTTGTGATTTGCTATTTTGCTTTATTTCATATATTTGTTGTTTTGACTTGCGTTTTATATGTTTACTTTAATTAGATGGGAAAAGGTCCTATAATCGATTCCTGTTTTATAAAGAAAAGTATTGAAAAGGCAAGTGTAGTTGAGCAACCAAATGATGGTGTAGACCAAGGTATTGATAGCCAAATGAGAAAATCTCAAAATATTGCACCAACAGAAGACTTTGATAGCAATTTATTACAAAGAGATCCGGGTTTGAGGCCACAAATAAGTGATTATCCCGTGGATAAGTATGATGAAGTTCGAAGAGCATACATAAGGTTTGGTCCATATCAATGCATCTTGCCAAGTTATCCAAGAACCGGTGTAAAAAATCATCAACGTTGTTTCCAACCATCATGGTTCAAACTATTTCCTTCATGGTTAGAATATTCACCAACCAAAGATGTTGCTTTTTGTTTTCCATGCTACTTGTTTCCTACTTCCTCTACTTTAAAAGCATATACTATCGATGGCTTTCAAAGTTTGAAAAAGTTAGAGATGATAAAAGTTATGCATTTTTAGCTCATATTGGGAAAGAACTCAATTCTTCTCATCGAAATGCCGAGAAAGCATCTAATGATCTCATGAATCAATCTTTGCACATTCAACAACGATTTGAGCGGTTTACATCTCAATAAGTTGGAGAAAATATATTGCGCTTGAAGGCTTCAATTAATGTCGCTAGGTGGCTTGCATTTCAAGGGTGTGCTTTTAGAGGTCATGATGAATAAAAAACTTCACTGGGACCAGAAATTTTCAAGAATTATTAAGCCCAATAGCCTCCTACAATAGTGAAGTAGCAAAAGCTATTAATAAAGCTCTAAAGAATGCCTCATATACATCACCAAGGATACAAAAAGAGATCTTACATGTTTTTACAAGAAAGGTGAAAAATATAATACATGAGGAAATAGGTGATGTTAAGTTTTACTTTATTGTTGATGAAGCTCAGGATGAGTCAAAGAAAGAGCAAATGTCCATTGTTTTGAGATACATTAACAAGCATGGATTCATAAAAGAGCGGTTTTCTGGACTTGTTCATGTTAAAGACAATATTGTTTTAACATTAAAGAATGAGATTTTCTCGTTACTTTCACAATATAGCCTTAGGTCCATATTATTCATGGACAAGGTTACGATGGTGCAAGCAACATGAGGGGTATGTGGAATGGTTTGTAAGCTTTGATTTTATCTGAATGCTCATATGTTTATTATGTTCATTATTTGGCACATCAATTTCAATTAGCATTAGTTGGCGCATTAAAAGAAGTCATTCCTACCCATCAATTCTTCACTAAGTTGAACTCCACAGTCAATATAGTTGGTGCCTCGTGTAAACGAAATGACCAATTGAAAGTTGCTTATGCTGAAAATATTGCACATTTACTTTCTATTGATGAGCTTGAAAGTGGAAGAGGGTTTAATCAAATTGGTTCTTTGCAAAGGCTGGGTGACACTTGATCGAGTTCTCACTTTAGATTTGTTTGTAGCTTGATCAACATGTATAGTGCAACTTGTGAAATTTTATTGAATGTCATTGATGATGGGGCAACATATGGACAACGTGGAGATGCGGATTCGGCTTATGAGGCATTAACTTCTTTCAAATTTGTTTTTATTTTGCATCTCATGAGAAAAGTACTTGAGATTTCTAATTTTCTTTCTCAAGTTTTACAAGTTCAATCTCAAGATATTTTGAATGCAATGCATCTTGTTTCATCGATCAAATCACTTATTCAACAATTCAAAGATGAAGGATGGGATGACTTGTATTGAAGGAACTAGATATTTAATGCTTGATATTCCACTATATCCTCATTTTTCATCCATCAAGTTGATTCAATTTCATTGAAACATCATTTCAAACTTGATATTTTTCATGAAGTTGTTAATGCTCGATTGAAGGAACTAGATTGCAAGTTCAATGAGGATATAGTGGAATTACTTGTTCTTAGTTCAAGTTTTGATCCGAGGGAGATGAAAAATGAAGTTAGAGTTGATGATGTGTGCAAGCTAGTTGAGAAATATTATTCTCAAAACTTTAATGATCATGAGATGATGCAACTAAGGATTTAAGTTGAGCATTTTAGTCAGGTTCGACAACTTTTTGAATTTGGATCTTTGTCAACAATTTCTTGTTTATGCGAATGGATTGTAAAAACAAGAAAGTCTGAGATATTTCCTTGGATGTATTGAGTGGTCACTCTTATTTTGACTCTTCCAGTTTCCACTACTACCACAGAACTGTCATTTTCGGCTATCAAAATAATCAAGAACAAGATTTGCAACAAAATTGAAGATCAATTTCTCTCGGATTGCTTATTGCTATATATAGAGAAAGAAATAGATGAAAATGTTCCCACATAATCACATGTTGATGAACTTTCAATCCTTTTGTATCAATATAATAATGATAAGCTTTGATATTAATTATATAGCCTCTCACTTTTTGGTCTACCTCCGCCCCTGACAACCATAGACATGGAGTACCCAGAAAATCCAAATACATTAAGCATTCTGAAGGTGATAAATCAGGCGAATATAAACAAACTTCTAAGGTAATACCATCATTAAGTGATTTCTAATCACCGCCAATAAAATCCAGTAAGTGCTTCATCAGAATAGAATAAATTTCTACTGGATCTCAGTTTGATATATGACTTAACTAATTTTATTCGACCTTAAGTAATTCAGACAAGGCTAACAACAATTTTATTCTCTGAATTCAATTTCACCAACAAAAATTTAGTTTAAGGCTTTGAGATTGTTCAATAGAAAAAACAGATAGATTTTGTCACTATTTTCCCTTTTGTATTGGAAGCGAAAATTTCGTGTCCCAAAATGGACATTTCAGGATTCGCAGTTCCTAATTTCTTTGCCATTATTCACTTGTTTGCTTTTTTTTTTTTTCCTAGTTCTAATCAATGGTAGAGGCTGAATCAGTATACTATAGTTGGAGAAAGTCATTTGGAATAGAAACTGGGAGAGCAAATAATGAATGAAAAATTATAGTTTGTAATTTATGTTTATTATTTGTCTAAAATATTAAGATATGAATTTACTTAGAACAAGTCTCTTTAACTAACATAGACATTTATGATAAAAGTTGGTATAAAATCCAAAGTAAAGTAATTACTGCTATTATTAAAGTTGGACAAGCATGTCCAATTCTCTTATATGTCAAAAAATTTGCTACACTAGTAAATAAATTTCCATCTAGTAAATAAATTTCCAATATGAATAGACTTGGGAACTTCAGCGATTCTAACAGATAAAAAAATCAAATGGGAAAAACTTGCTTTTGTGACAAGATAGATATGTCCTTAAACAAGACTTATGACGTAAACAAAACATAAAAGCTACAAACTATATATTCTTAACTCTCAACAAATGATTTTAACTATCTACAATAATAAAATACTTTCTTACTCAGTAACCTTCACCAAGATCTTAGGTTTGAAACTCTCTTGTTGAACAGAGGTATATCTCAAGTGTCTAATGTGAAATCCAAATATATTGTCTAAAAGTGTATGGCGTCCAATCCAATTATAAATTATTATCCAGTTATACAGCTATAAACTTGTGATCGAAGAACAAGATCGTATGGAGGGCAGTGGAAAAAGTAGTTGATGCGATTATATTCTCACAAAATACACTAAAAATAAAAAAGAAAAAGAAAGAGAAGAAAATATAGAGTGTGAGTTAGAAGAAACTATCATAGGCTCTTTCGTTAACAATCCAACTCATAAATGTGAGACGACTCAATTGAAGTTAACTAAAATTTTAAAACTCTATAATTTATAATATCGTTATTATTATCTATATATTCATTAAAATACAAAAAATTTAAATTGTAATTTTACCATTATACTTTTTAAGAAAAATTCTAAATAATGAAAAAATATTTTTACATTTTTAATTAAATGAATTCAAATTTTACAACTATCTTAAAACTTATCTATCAAAAAATATAGTTTTTAAATTTGTTTCTTTATAAATTTAATATAATTACAAATAACATATTCGTGCATCTCACAAGGACACTACACTAGTAATAAATAATTACTAATAACAGATAAGTTGACAATGAAAATAAGAATGTAACTATGAAATTGCACGAAAATATTTGTAAACACATGAATTAATAACCTTAATCCAACTGGTCTATTCAATTAATGTTTTCATCTAAAGTTCTTGATACCTGCACATTTCACATCACAAACACTATGTAGGCCAACTACCTCTATACTTTGAATTAGCCAGAAAACACGAGGAAAAGGGGTTCAGTCCGAGTGATTGCACCAAATTTATTCAGCCGATAACTTGCCACGACCTTATCAGGCAACACCTTAGTTCGACAGATCGGGCAATTCATCAGGCATTGTTGTAACCACTTATCAACACAATCCTTGTGAAACACGTGCTTACACTTCAACTCCCTTATGCTTTCTCCTTCCTTGAATTCCCATAAACAAATTGCACATTCTTGAACCAATTTATATTTTGGGTATTTAATCTCCGGAATTTTGTGGTCGATATAGCTCATGAACTCAGCAGTTGTAAGAATTTTGTGGTGGTCGCAAATTAACTCGATGACACGAGATAGAATGCTACAGGCGGATGTGAGAACGAATCACATGAAAGACAAAAGTGCCATTTTCTCAAAGTCTTTCTTCAGAAATTAGCAAGTTTAACATGTCAATGATGTGAGACTTTTGCATATATTGCAGGTCTAGTTGGATGTGGCCGCTTGGATAATTCTTAATGTGATTCCTTTATAACTTGTCTTGTCTTTTATACACCATTATTTCTTCTTCAATTTGTTAATGTTCTATTTAATTCATTAATACTTGTGCTCATTTATTTAAGCATCATCATTTTGGTTACAAATATACTTTGATATCTAACATTTTAAATGCTAACACATGGGCGCGTGTATATATATATATATATATATATATATATGTATATATATTATTTTCACAATATTTAAGAATGTGTTTGAAAATCCTGAATTTGAAAAAAAATTTATTAATCAAATTCTATTTATCACACTTCATTGTTTGAAGTGAGAAGTTGTTAAAAAAAACCAATTTATTCAATAATTTAATTCTTTCATTTTTATATGTATTTAGAGATCATACAAAATTCTCATTTTAAATGAATTCACTATGTGCAAGTTGTTAATATGCGTTTACTTTATGAGCGCCTTATATGTCAACCGAATATATAGTTATGTTATCACATCATCAATTTTACAATAAAAAATAATGGGTGACTATAGCCACGAATAAAGGAACTAATTCATTAATCAACATGATTGAATTCTGTGGAACGAATTCAATTCTTTTTTTTACTCAATAATTGTTTTCAAACATAACTTAAATGATTGCATACTTATATTGTCAGCTCCTTTCACTAGTCTTTTTTCTATTTCTCTTCTACTTTGCTCAAGATCTAGAAGCTCTAAACCAATCCTCTCTAGAAAAATAATATAAAAAATTAAATGAGCACTCATCATGTTAGGTAGATGTTGACTTTGAGGAACCTCTAGACGCAGGTAATTAAAAATCAACCACAAAATTTAAATAAAAAATATTAGACCCATTTTTTATGAAAATATCGGCCAGATTTGTGAATAAAAAATAACCAAAGCAAACCAAGATGCTAACTTGAGATTAGAAAAAGAAACAAAACTAGGGCTACTAAAACAAAGCGAAATTCCTTTAATAATAAAACAAAAAAATAAAAAGATGTTTAAAACAAATAAAAAAATAGTAGACTTGTACAATTTGTAAGAAAACAAAGCAAGATCCTTCAAAAAGAAAATGAAGATGCTTGAAACAAATAAAAACGCAGACTTGTACATTTTGTAAGAAGACAGAGTCCTTCAACAATAAAAACAAACAAAAACGGATGAACATGTTAAAACAAATGAAAAAATACAAGGCCAGAACAATGGTTCCTTATAAAAGAAAATTCGACAAAATTGAAGAATATACGAAGAACAATACAAATCAAATGATTTCAATACAGTATTCTTTTGAAATACCTCATTTATAAAGCATTAATAGATTTTTTAGTTTTGATTTTTCATATTGATTTTTGTGTAACTTTTAGTGTATACAAAGTAAAGAAATTAATATAATTGTAATTACACATCAATATTGTGATTATGAAAGAAAAATTAAAATAAATAGATGGTGAAAAAACATTGTAAATTATGTAAAACCGAATTAAAGAAAGAAAAATTGGCAAAACGATTAGACGTGCTCTTATAACCTTTTATGTGAATGGAAGCCTTCAATTGCTCCAATAACAAGGGGTTAAAAATCACGTGTTTTCAAATTCATGTCTCTTTTTTTATCATTCGCTCCATGTTCTCCTCTTTTCCCTAATTGTCTAATGTTTTCTTCTTTTTCCTTTTACATGTCTGTCACATATTAAAAATTTATTCAAAAACATTGAAGGGGACATATTAAAGACAACAAATTTTAAGAAGTGACCTTTCATTTTTATATTACATTTTTTAAAAAAGTTGGTATAGGTAAAAGAATTAGAGAGTCAATATTATACGTATTTTTTGCTTTCTTCCTTTTTTTTTGTTTTCCTACACTGTACGTTTATTTCTTCTTATTTATCCTCTAGCTTATTTTATGAATTGAGAAGTGGGAAAAGATCAAGCAAGAGGACACCAAAAATCATTATCTCAATTCTCAGTGAGTAAGAAAGAAACACAATTATTAAGCCTTCTTCAACCAAATACCAAAACTAACTCGAAATCATATTATTAACTGATAAATGACAAAAGAACAAAGTGTTCATACTTAAAACGATATCTTGAACGAGAAACAGAGTCATCTATAATAAAAGTGTTAACTAAGAAATCCAAAGACTGAATCTCATAGCTTCTTCTCGTAAATTCTACAACGTCTCTCCGGCCGGCTCCGATTCAACTTTGGAGTTGATTTCAAAACTTCTCCTTATTAAATCTCCGACGTCTCCCCAGCCGGCTCCGTCTCAACTTTACTGCAGACAAACAATTAGAAAAAAGGGGTGATCAGGGGTCCCCGGTGAGGGGACTCTCTGATGCCTAAGTCAGTCAACTGTAGGAAAAGGAATTCTAGAGAAATTTCAACAGAATAATAGTAACAACAATAGAAGTCGTACCTCTTTGATGGCCTCAATACCTTTTTATAGATATTTTGACAGAAGCCCTAATTTGGCCGAATTGTCTCCTTTACCCTTGAGACTAGTTGTGTAATTTAGCTCTCTAGACGGTTAAAAAGCAGATTCTGGATAAGAGCTCTAGAACCTTCTCCAAGCTGACATGGCTATTTTGGCTTGATCTCCAAGTTTTTCTAGAAGTTTCCTAACTGACAAACGGGCCGTCCAAAACATACCCGTTGTGGGCTGTTTTATTTAGATGCCTTCATTTCGGTCTTTTAACCGTTTCTTACCCTTGAGCCGGTTTGGAATTTTAACCATTTTTGACTCTCGAGCCGGTTTGAGTTTTGGACTGATTTACATGAGCTCAAAATTGCTCTGATTGTTATCAAAAAGTATAAAATAACTGTGACGAGAATGTCACCAGCAATCTCCATGTACAATCTCATAGCTACAAAAATATCTGCCACATGATTGGTTTTCTTATAAATATGAGCCTCAACGACGCTCGTTTGATGCAACTATATATAAAGACATTTATCCTAATCTATACCCAAAGTCCATGGATTTATAGAAGAGCAAGCACGAAAGAATTCACCACTCATATATGTAGAATCAAACTCTTACGAAAGATGTAATGATGCGAAACTCAAAGCTTTATCCACTGTCAACGTAACTACTTTTTTAAGTTCATCATCAAAAGAAAATCAATTATCAAGCCGATCGCTAAAACAATCATGGGAAAACCTGCAAACATTCCTTAATATACCTTTGTAGCTCGCAACCCCATGTTAAACCATCGACATTGACTTTCATAAAAGAAATAGGGGAGGCAGTAAAATATTAGGGATGTTAAACACCCATATATAACTCCAAAAGGTATCTTAAGAGGTAAGGGTTATTTCATCAATATAAGTAGCATTTATGCTCTAAACCAAGCAATGTGGGATATCCAACACACACCCTGCACGCACAATCATCATCTCGGGGCCAAAATATCATCGGGTGTCCCTTCATGAGCCCATCACAGGGTTCGCCCAACAATTACCCAAGGCTTTGATACCATGTTAAACACCTATATGTAACACCAAAAGACACCTTAAGGAGTTAGAGTTATTTCATTAATATAAGGAGCATTTATGATATAAACCAAGCAATGTGGGATATCCAACAAGAGTTAGAATTGTTGTGGCTTACTTAGCAAAGTTACTAAGCATAACGTCTTTACACATATAAGAAATAGCCTTAGTGCAGCTATCTCCTTCATCAACGTTTACCAAGAGGCATATCACATAAACATTTACCTATGTTAGGCTACTTATTCTCAAACCAAGCAAAATTACAAGTTTCCCAAATGGTCCATAAACCACAAAGAATATTTTTCATAGCGAAAAGTTGAGACCCACACCAAAATTCCAAAGAACGATTATTAATTTACCAATACCCTCATCAACATAAACATTATGACCAAAAAAGTTATGAACCACCAGCCACAAGGTCTTAGCAAAATCATAGCGACCGAAGAGATAGATTCAAATATTATGTGTTGCAATGATATAAGACCAACAAGAAGGGAATGAAGTAACTCTTTTTGTAAAAGTATCATTGGTTGGCATAATCCAATGTAGACTAAACAACATAATGTCGAAAAGGAAATAAGAAAGAAATGCCTTCTAAATAAAAGAGAGACAAGGCACCCAATTATTTGAATTGAACAAGAATTGATAGGCACTCTTAATAGAGAATTATCCATTAGAGGATACACTAATAATATGATGTTGATGATGCAAAGGATAACCTACTAGAAGATTAAATTTTCCAACATAAAAGCAGGGTTATTAAAACCGGACTGGACTGGCCGGTTCAACCGGCTGAACCAGGAACCGGCCAAGTGTCCGGTCCGGTTGAAAGAAAAATCTAGTTTATTAAAAAAATATTATATATTAAAATTTTTATTCATATAATGTATATTTATACATAAATTGTTATTTATAGATGAATATTTTGTGCAATTATAATATATATAATCGGTTGAATCGATCGGGTCGAACTGGTTGAACCATGAACCATTGATCTC
>CAOJBJ012375299.1:0-13954 GCA_948291685.1 Euphorbia celastroides | reverse complement strand
CTTTAATGAACTATTGGTAGCGTAATACAATTAAAACAAAACAAAGAACTAGTGGAAAATGGGGTCAAACAACCTATTGTGGAGTGGATGGGTGTTAAAGTTTTACCGTGGAAAAATTAATAATTTATGTTTTTAGTCTATGAATTACATTATAAAATTATTAATTAGTTTATATTTACTAACATAATGATATATTTGTTAAGTCGTTAACTTTAAAGTTCAATATAATGTTATGTGAACATCTTACCAAAATAATGACGAGTTTCACCTCTGACCATGAATATGATATTTGACTTTAACCACACAAAAGTTCATCTCATTCAATCTCACCCGTTTTCTAATGCCAATATTCATTCGTTCTTTCCTTATTTTCTTTTTTCCATTAATAGGTTTCCTTTTCAATATACAACAACTTCTTCCATTTCCAATTTCTTTAACGCTTTTTATTCTACAAACTCGTCTTCCATTCCTACTTTACTATATTATTCAATATTTTTTCTTGTGCTTATGTTCTTCGATTGAGTTAATAGAAAACCAATCATTTTCCTTTATTTTACAAATATTCTAATCAAATTCACAGTATTGCTTTATCAATAGCATTTTCTATCCTTCATTCGTAGCTGGCACAACGAGTATCAACATTCCGAACAAGAACGGGAACCATACTTACATTGAAAAAGTCGAAAATACATTGCAGATCAAAATTACATAACTACATGTCTCAAATCTGAATTTTTTGGAGAAAATATGACGAAGTGATTATGGATGAAGAACAACGGAAATGACAAATGATAGAGGCAAAGGCAACATTGAGACAACACTATACAGGGCGGATTCATATATGATGGGTTGGGTTCCATGGAACCCATTGGTTTCTTGAAAACACATGTAATATTGATCATATATGACATTTGGAATCCAATAAATAGTTGTTGTGGAACCTATACATTGATGAAGGGAGTTTAATTCCTTGGAGCAAATATTATTTTGAGACGTAAATGTTGGATTCCTATTACCAAAACAAGGTATACAAGTAATATCCATTCAGATTAGATTTTAGTTTATCATTTATATGGCTTATTTTTCTAATTTCTTTATAATTCATTAGTCTATAAGTTCAAAAGTAAGGATGTGAATGTTATAATTCATAAATAATTTATTTGTCTGTTTACATTTATTATATTTTTAAGTACAGATAAATTTAAGTGAACATTTTTTACATATATAGACATTAGTATATGGAACCCATGGTATAAGGGTTCTGGATTCGCCACTGACACTGTAGCAAAGTAAATTCCATTTTGAACACAATGGAGTCCTTATTAACGACAGAAGATTGAATTAACATAACAATTGAGAAAAAGAGAAAATATTAATTAAGTTGCCAACGCAAGAGTTCTTAATAGGTTTTTTTTTTTCAAATTAGATTGAGAATGTGCATATTTAGTCGAAGAAGGAAAATAAGGAAAATGAATGAGAGGGAGTGCGATGAACTTTTTCTACGTATTTATGGTCGAAGGTATTATGTTAGTGAAATATAAAGTTTGCGATCTTGTTATGCAAAGTTGCGAAATTCATGTGTCATTACGTTAGTAAATATAAATTTTATATACTTTTGATGATTTTAAGTCTATCTAATATGACGATAATATGCATTAAAGGGCATACGTTTACCATTATTATTATTCCTTAAAGCAAATGAATAACACTTCTATAAAGTTTCTTCAAAATACCGATATAACAATTTCGGCAATCAAATGAAGAATGTTGGAAACTAAAAAAATACACAACCAAATATAAAAAGCCCGAGTAGCAATCATATTTTCTACCTGATAACATAATTTAGATGCTAGATTTAATGAATGGTAAAAAAAATAAATCTAGCTAATGATTTATTGGTTCATGTGTGCTCTAAAGACGTAGATGTAATCTGTATAAATTGTAGTGACTTTTATTTTTGCTTTAAAAATAAAAAAAACGTCAAAAATCTTGGTCTAAAAAAAACTTCCAGATTTGGTTCGGTTATTTGAAAAAATTTATGTATACAAAATGACATAGAATTTCCATTAATAATCATTAGGACTGGCCCAGCTTAGGAATAATCCTATCTGGATCTCTGATATTATGTTGGCCATTATACTAATAATACAAATACATGCTTCTCAATTATTTAAGTCAATTGTTGGTGATAATTATGACTGAAAATTAGTATGATGTCTACTCTTTTTGTCATTGGGTGGTCAAATATAACTCGTAACTTAAACAAACTTACAAAAATAAATATATATTTAAATTTTCGTTTGTTTACATTTGAGTTTAATGTATAATCGAAATAAGTGTTTTTTCTAGATTCATTTTTGTATTAAAGTTTTGATTGGCTTGAATATATGCTAAACCGATGAAGATCATTTTACTAAAATCATAATATGGCTAGAAAACGTAGGCTCGATTGATTGGCCTCGACCAAAACATAATTCATTTTAAAATAAAAATCATATAATCAGCAAAGCCTCAATATTCTTTATTACTATGTAGGATCCTCGAATTTAATGCGCGCGCTCAGTTATTATAACAAACATTAATCTATAGAATTATAAAAGCATAAAATTTCACAGTAAATTTTATTTATCATTTTTGTTGATAGCTATAGAAACTTAATTTAAGAGTTCGAAACTAAACTCAACGCAAGTCTAATATTTTTTCCTGACTTATTTTACTGAAAGAATAATAGTTATTAAAATGAATCAGTAAAAAAATACATTTTTAATCAAAGAAAACAAAAAGGAAATAATCATGCAATTTTTCCTGTACAGATATTTAGGATTTGTTCAGCTTAATTAGCTGGTGCCTGATGATAATAATCACATGTCACTATTAGTTCATTTTCTCTAAAATACAAAAAAATGTTGTAAGTAAGGTGAAAACACGTCAGCTTAAGTTACAATGCTACATTGATTTGACTACCACAACCTCGAGGAATACCGCAGTCAAAAGTAAAACTGTGTCTTCTTACTGTGTGAAATGGACGATAAATTCACCTACTCAAAATATCGTGGCGGCCCCACGTTTTCTTCTGCACATTTAGCGATATACCAATATCCCATCGCAGTTTCCTCCCTTTTTCCCCTTTCATTTGATATTTTTGTTTTCATTTTTCGATTTTATTTTCCATTGATATTCTCTCTGATTATTAATCAAAGTGACCCAAGATTCGATATATCGACCCTCAATTCGCGGCAGATTTGTTGGATTCAAAGGGGAAGTCTTTAGGAGAGAGAATCTGTTTCTTCTTCTCAGTTCAACGAATAGTCCTCATCGAATTGGAACTGTTTTAGCTGCTTAACGTTGGTTTTTGTAGAAGCAGGTGCGTTTTTGGTTATTATGTTGTTTTTGCAGTAGAATCTGCAATCTTCTGATGGGTTTTGGAATCTATGTGAATTTGGAGTATTGGGGTTGTTTGATTCTGTGTAAGTGAGAAGTTTTTGTATTGGATGATTGAGCTCGATTTTTATCGATTTGATTGTTGGATAACATGGATGAAATGATCTTAGCATTAAATGTGACGAGTCGTGATTGATTTGATTGGCGATTTTGTTTGTTGGTTATGGTTTTGTGCTCAAATTTGCATTGTTTACTATGGGGGAATTGCGTTTACCTGTTGAATTAGGAAGTCTCTATCTTGAATGATGAAAGTCTCAATGCTTCTGAATATCCTGTACCTAGGGAATCTTATGCACTTTCACAATCTGAAACATGTAAATGACCGTTCTTTGTTTCTTCCTTTGTTTATCTTTTCTGAAGAATGCAATGAAATTTACGTGTATTTATGTTGTTAGAAAGTTTGCCTGATTTACTATTATTGGTGTAATGAATTTGATGAGGCACATACGAATCTCTTGACGTAATTTAGATTTTGTAAATTATTGTATATTTATTTGTATCAAGTACTTCGGGGGATGTTAGAGAATTATTTGAAATAGTAAGTTCAGAAATTATGGGATTCATCGAAGAATATAGCTTTAATATCTTTCCTAATCTAGATCCGAAGTATTGCATGACCTTTACATTTCTTTGTTGGATAGAATCAATACTCGAACGTTATTTTTCCATTTACTTCCGTTCATAAGATCTTCTTTATAATCTATTGATATCGGGTTTCTACTTGTGATAGACTTCATGCTAGTGCAATACTATTTTCTTTATGAAATTCTTTGACAAAATTGAATGTTATCAGATTGTCAAATTTTTAAAGAACAAAATAATGAAATAGGTTAATTCTCTCGTCTCAGGATTAAGCTATGCCCTTTGGGTAATATACGAAATCTGCAGATATCATTTCCAAGCATATTTACCATGAACTACTGTCCCTAAATCAATCAATACGTGTTGGCTTTTGGACTATATACATGAGTTTTAATTACATTGTACAGTGCGAAAGAAACAGAAGATGCTTGCGATAGCCTTTCGACCTACTTATGCTGAATGTGATTTATAATACCTTCACTTACTTGAGTATCATTTGATTTTCCAGGAAGAAATTGATAGTGGTAATCTCTGTCTGTTGAATGTTTATCGGGACAAAATAGTACTGGACGGTATCAACTAGATGATGCCATTGGGCTCATTTAGCATTTGATGTTGAAGAAGGGAGAAATGCTAAGGAATTGGAAGAAACCCCACATCGACTTAGTTTTACCTTCTCGATAACTATACACTTTGGGTATAGTTCTTTCGTTTCATCTACGAGTTGGTGGATGTTAGTGGTCTGCTGTGAAACGAAACAATGGACCATACTTCTGAGAAAAAGTTTCCTGTCAATGCGAAAGATTACAAGTTATATGAAGAAGTTGGTGAAGGTGTGAGTGCCACTGTTTATAGAGCTCTCTGCATTCCTCTGAACGAGATAGTTGCTATCAAGGTTCTTGATCTGGAGAGGTGCAACAATGACCTGGTAAGCAATATGACTGATGGAAGCACATAATTTCAAATCTTAAATGGTGTCACTTGCCCCCTGTCCAATAGCCATTCGTTTCAAAATATCAATTTACTTGGGCTCTTTTTGATGGGAAGGTTGGAAAATAAAGAAACTTGACTAAACGTGTTGTATGTTGCTTCTAGCATCAGAAAAATGGAGCAATTCCTATTACCCTACCTCATATTCACATTTCAGCTATATGGATCCATTTTCTTGTTGACTCTGTTAGTCTGGCATCCATTGAGAGTTCTGGCAACATTAGATCCTTTTCATTTCTTCGGTGTAAACAGTTCCAGTTCTTGCTTTGTCTTCTTTTTGAGGCTGATGCATTTAATTTTCTGCTCTTGTGAGTCAAGTCGCCTGTGATAATGAATCCTAAACCTTCTCAATTTCGCATCTTGTTACACATGTTTCATGTGTGTCACTTCTACCATCCATCACGTGCACTAATTTTTCTTCTTCCCGATTGTTGTTATTACAGCATGCATAGATTCCTCATCTTTTTGGAACAAATATTTTTTTCCCCTATCCTTTCAGGACAGTGCAGATGTTTTATAATCACACAGTATCTTTTGACACTTTTTTTCCTATCCATTCACCATTCCCTTGTCCTAGGTTCATCATACTCATGACATTCATCATTCATTTGCATCACTTACCCATTGAAGCATGACTTCTACATTTTGCAGATTCAGTCTATCTTCTTCCATCTTCCATCGATAAATTTCAGGGCCTTACTAAATTTTTCAAATATCAATTCGTGGGTCAGCTGCTTTTAATGTGTTACTGAGTTACATTGTTGTGATATCCTTCCTCTTACAATTGATGCAGGATGGTATCCGAAGAGAGGTGCAGACAATGACCTTGATGGACCATCCAAATGTATTGCGAGCGCATTGCTCTTTCACTGCAGGCCACAGCCTTTGGGTCGTTATGCCTTACATGGCTGGGGGATCCTGCCTTCATATAATGAAATCTTCTTTTCCAGATGGTTTTGAAGAGCCGGTTATTGCCACAATATTGCGTGAGACTCTTAAGGCTCTTGTATATCTTCATGCCCATGGCCAAATCCACAGAGATGTTAAGGTACGGTAATTTGCTAATCTCATTGTTTCTTTTATGCCTAGTGTGGTCAACTGGTGCTGCTGGAATCTATTGGACTGTTTAGGAGAAAGTCATATCTTTTCTATCGAAAATGTGAACAAAATTTTACTTCGTACATTACCATCCTTTCTTTTCCTGTGAGTGGATGCCTTTCCTTTAAGAACATATTTTTTCTGCATTCTGCATCCGCTGTTCTCCGAGGGGCTACATTTCTCATGTGTGATAGTGAATTATGTTCTTATTATGGGAGCATTTTCTTTTAGATTTTTTGAGCTGCAATTCTTATATTATTTTGAAATATTCTTTTGCAGGCTGGAAACATTTTAATTGGTACTAATGGTTCAGTGAAGTTAGCAGATTTTGGAGTCTCAGCAGGCATGTTTGATACAGGAGATAGACAACGTTCCAGAAATACTTTTGTTGGAACTCCATGCTGGTAATATGTTGGCTTAGCTTTCCTCTCTACATAGGTTAATTCTTATTTCTGATTATGAGAAGCAAGTGGATGTACATATGTGCTCATAAACATTTTCTTTCTTGCCTTTGTCCTTTTCTACCAGGATGGCTCCTGAAGTTATGCAACAACTGCATGGATATGACTTTAAGTGAGTAGTTTTAGTATTTTCCAGAAAAAGAAAAGAAAAGGGATTATAATTTTATTTTTGCAGTTGTTAGATATTGGAATAATGTACTGAAGAATCTTTAAAATTTTGTTTCTACAAACAGAGCAGACATCTGGTCATTTGGAATTACTGCTCTTGAACTTGCTCATGGCCATGCTCCTTTCTCCAAGTATCCACCCATGAAAGTAAATATAATATAATCCCTTGTGCTGACTATTATTTCAGAACAATCTGGCGCTTATTACATGTTCTCAATTCGTCCGTGTTTTAATATCTGTAGGTTTTGCTGATGACCTTACAAAATGCACCACCAGGACTGGACTATGAAAGAGATAAGAGATTTTCTAAGGTTGGGTTTTGGTTCTCGATTGAAACATATGGTTATAGTATGATAATTTTTTCATCAATTTTCTGCTACTTTGCAGTCATTTAAAGAGATGGTAGCTGCTTGCTTGGTGAAGGATCCAAAGAAACGTCCCTCCTCAGATAAGCTATTTAAGCACCATTTCTTTAAGCATGCACGCTCCAACGAATATGTTGCTCGAACAATTCTTGATGGACTTGCTCCTTTAGGGGAACGCTTTAGATTGCTGAAGGTCTTTTGCGTGTCTCAATTGCTTTTCTCTTTTTGCAGATTCTTCCATGGGATATGGCGTAACTTATTGACAGTTCACCCCTTTTCTTTCTCTTTTCTCAGGTAAAAGAAGCCGATCTTCTTGTTCAGAATAAAGCACTGTATGAGGACAAGGAGCAGTTATCACAGGTGAAAGTTGTGTACTTGTTATATTTTTTCATTTTCTGGTTGATGGTTTTGGTCATTCCCGCTTTGCTTGAAGGATTGTATTGTTTAAACTTCCGCTCATATGTTTCCATCCCTGGCCGGCTGTCATTAGGTGAATAGAGTGATATGCTGTAATATTTGTATGTTTGTGATATTTTCCCTATGTTTATTGTGAGGGTGAATGGCACTGAGAAACTGATCTGAAATGGGAATTGAAGCATTTTTTAAAAATGTTTCATGATTTGTACATTGTCATATTGCAAATTTTGATTGATTAAAAAGTTTTCCCTTGTCACTCTATAGTCTTGATTAGATGCGTATCTTCAAATACAATTTTGTGAGCTGATCATAGAAGACAATCTTTTTCAATAAGTTGTCTTGATCTTAGGCGGTTGATTTTTTGTAGAGAGATTTTCAGAGATGATGGATCAAAGGAGATATTCAAAGCCATCTGGGTTTATTTGTCATCTCTTTACCCACATTTATATTAGACATAGAGCAGCTACATGAGTTCTCCTTCATGCATTGTTTTCTATTTGTTTTTTCAAGTTTTGTCACTAGTTATTCACCAGAATCTCTATATCTCCAAGAATATTTCCATTTTAGTTTGCAGTTTGTACAATGTTGGCTCAATAACTTAAGATTTTATGATTTCACTTGCTTATAACCGTTAAAGCTTGTACTTAGGTTAGGCTTGATCGATGATGGGCACATTTTTTATGGTTCATCCTACTCCTATACATAAAGAAAGAATGAAGAGGATTATTTTATATTTTTCCATAAATTTTTATTAACTAAGGTGTTCTGAATTTTAATTGCTCATTTTTTCTTTATTTTCTTAATTGGCCTGAATTTAACATTGTATCTGTATTGAACTTCTTTTGAGTAGATGTGCACAAAATTGGGAATATCCGTATTTGATTGTGGAGAGGCAATATTGGATTGCAGTGATATTCTTTTGTGTTATCTTGTTATAATCTGCTAAGAAAATTCTTGCTTGCATAGAACGCAAATGCGTGCTTACTAGATTGACCTTACTTTTTGTTTTTATTAATTTTTAATATTAATCTTGCCTGATCAATATGCAGCAAGAGTACATAAGAGGCATCAGTGCTTGGAATTTCAACCTTGAAGATTTGAAAAGTCAAGCTGCTCTTGTAAGTAACTTTTTTTTGGTATTATATTTTACCATATACTCCCTCCATTCCATTTTGAGCGACTCTTTAGCCTTTTTATTTTGGTCCATTTTAAGTGTCATTTTAGATTATCAATGTATTTTATTACCATTAGTCTTTAAATTGCAGTTGTATTAATTAAGAGAGATGATATGTATTGATGAAATCATATGTTAGTTATTAAGAAAAGGTGAGCTTTTATATAAGAAGTCAAGGTTAATTTAGTCATTTCAACAGTGTAATAAATATTTTATTGGTATTGATGAAAATTCTAAAAAGGCACTTAAAATGGAATGGAGGGAGTTCTTCCAATGCAACAACCTTCACATCATCATCATTGATTTTGTGCGTTGCCACTGTTATTATGCTGCAGATTCAGGATTTCGATGACATGAAAAATGCAGAAAATGTAAATGGATGTGTAAAAAGGGACAGGAATAATAATGTTGAGTTTCCATCTGAGAGGCTGTCCGAAAGGCCTAATCATTCAACTGATGTTCCTAGTCCCCAGGTATCAATTTTCATGCCTAAGCTATCGTGATTTTTTGGATACCTTAGTGGTTGGCTCTTGGCAATTCCTGAAACCATCAATCCGGATGTCATTCTTCAATATCTCTGACATATTTTTCTCAACATGGCAGGATGAGTTCAATGATATCCCTGACTTGGAAAGTTCTCTTGCTTCATTTCCTATCAAGCCCCTTCAAGCACTTAAGTAAGACTCCTTTGTATTCCTTTTTTATCCTGGACCCAGCCTCGTAATTCTGGTTCTTGTTACTCAAATTTCCGAATATTGAGTGGTCAATATAGTTTACATGCTGTTGATACATAATGAGTTCTATTGTTGCTTTTTTACATTTTCAACAATGATATTGGCGTATCACAAGGTGTAAATATCTACTATTTCTGTGATTTATGTTACAGAGGTTGCTTCGATGTTGGGGATGATGACGTGGATGCAACTAGTCCAAGTTGGAAAAATAATGATCAAACAGAAATGGATTCCGAACAGCAGCTTAGTACAAAGTTGTCACCAGGAGATGTACAACATGAAAGTGAGGCAAATGATTTTGATGATTCAAGGCGAGGCAACACTCCACCACGCCAGGTTGTGGAGCATAAAAAGTTTTTAAGTGGTCCAATATTGCCGGAGAACGCCTTCACTCCTAAAAAGATTATTGGTGATGAAAATAGGTGAGGTTCCATAAATCTTTTTACATTGTTTCCATTTTCAAGCTTTGATATCAGATCAGATAAATGGCTGAAAATTTTTCGGGCTTATAGGTTCTACTTTTGCTTGTTATTTCTTTCAAAGAGTTGTAAGAAGATTATAGGTTCTATTTATCTGTTTCAGTAGACCAAAGAGCACGTCTTTTTTTCCAACAGAGCTCGAATGGATGAATCAGAAATTTCAGATTGTTTTTATCTCATTGAGTGAATGATCAAAGTCTTGTCTCTCAATTTGGATGGTCAAGGTTATTATTAAGTTGCAGTGACATTTGTTGTTTGTGTAAGTGTCATTTTTCCTTGTGAGATGGTTTCATTAGTAGCCTGACCATCATCTCACTGTCTTGTAGGGACATCATACAGCCAAAATATCCATCGGAGCGGAACTATAGTGGTCCATTATTACATAGGCATAAAAAGGAGATCAATAGCCTTCCGTCTGGTATGCCAGTTGTAGTTTTTAGACATTTTTCACAACATGCCCATTAAAAAAGAATTACTCTCCTATGCTTGTTTGATTGTATTTTTGGTACATCTGTTTATGCAGCTGAAGATTTGTCAGATGGAGCAGTTGTCCAGCGCAGAGGGCGTTTTAAGGTGACTTCAGCAGATCTCAGCCCAAAGGTATATATGCTTTATTCCCCTGTGGCCTCTGCTTAACATAGCCATGCATGCTTGCATGATGATGACTGCCCTTTAAGTTATCTGACGTGCCAATTCTGTAGTTTTACCGTCCCTTACAAATTGGTGTCACTGCCTATTCTTTTGTGCTAATTTTGTATACTCTATGTTGGAAAAGTATAGTGTACAAAGAAACTAGAAGCAGTAAATAAATAAACTTAGAGTTAGAGATAAGAATGAAAAAGCAGCGTGCATCAATTCTCAAACAAAAACAATGGACATAGTAAAATATTGCTCACAAAGTTTGTTTATCTCTGTTCGTTGTGGAAGCATTGCATTAGAGGCAGTGTCAGAGATTAATATTTATAATAGTACTATTTGGCCCTTTTTTCATGTACAAAATTTCAATCTAAGCAGTATTCTGTCGCCACCAGTAAATGGCATTTAGAAAAGATGAAAGTATTTCTTCCGTGTCAAGTCAGTTATGATCTTAGATGCTCTGATCATATTAAGGCAGTGTCCTAGGTTATTACTATGCTAGCTAAACCTTAGCGATGCTTGATTAATGATAATGATGAAACTTAGAACTGTATCTTGTAGGTAATGGATATGTGACCACTGCCTTTGTTTTGTGTGATTCAGGGTCCAAATTGCTATAGCCCAGTCACTGGATCTTCTACTGGTGTGACAACATCGAACCCCACAGCTTCCACAGTTCTCCCTTCACTGCAATTCATTTTGCAGCAAAACGTCGTCCAAAGGGTATATTTTCTTGCTTGTGTTGTCTTATCTGGTCCGTGGTTGTGATATTGTTTGTTCATATTGCTTTGTAAAATGATTGTTGACAGGAAGAAATTCTTAAACTGATCAAGTATGTGGAGCAAAGCTCTGGTACTACTTTCCCTTTAACAACTGAATTTGTTATTGTCTCTTGATACTACACTCACTTTTCTCTTTGAGCTGACTCAATTTTGTTGCAGGCAAGCAAACGGAGTCAGGCGAGGGTTCTACTAATGACGTTTCACAGGTGAGGTTTAAGAGAGAAGTTTTTTAGGGCAAGGACTAGTTGACCACCTAATTTATGCGCAAAATCTCTTTAGTATGATATAGAAAAACACCACCCATAAACATCCATTCAAATGATGTTCATTGTGCATAAATTGCAGATTTCGCCTACTTCTGCTAGGGAAAGGGAGCTACAGGCTCAGTTAATTAATCTACAACAAAGGTATGGCATGGCTAATCTAGAATAAACATTGCAATTACTATCACTCTTTTGACATTTACTGAAAGTCTTTTCGAATGCTAGTGTTGGAAGCCTTGTGGAGGATTTGCAGAGACTGAAGGCAAAAAATGCTCAGGTGTGCACTATATTTTTATATTCATATACTCAAATTTTTCAATTTGCCCCTAAGATTATTATTTACCGAGCTCCGAAGTCCATATTTTCCAAATATTTTGTATGTTTTGGTACTTGAAGTGATAACAGTTCACTCTTTTCCATTTGCAGTTAGAAAAACAACTAAACGCTTTAGCCTCGAGGTGAAAGTAGAATGAAGTACATGATGATGATTATAACTAAGGCGGTCTATTTTCGAGGGAAGTGGCAAAAGACCATAGAGACCGACCCGAAAGAGTAATTACAGAGGTACAAAAGGCATCTTAGGATTTGCAAGAGTAATGTACAATAGGTGTGAACATGTTGAACAGCAGACACCAAATTTTGAGATGCCATTCCCTTTTGTCATGTGCTATGTTGTAATTTATTTATTCACTCTTTGTAATTATAAGATCTTTCTGTCTTTTCTGCCATGTGCATGCCTATCTGCTGTCTGCTACTCTTTGATAAATTAATTAATGCCTTGTTATATATTGTGGTCTGAGTGTAGGATGAAAAAGTTGATTGACAACTAAATTTCAAAGAAATTTTGGGTAAAGAATGTAGTTTTTGAGGAATGGTGGGTGAAAACGAAATATCCAGGGAACAGAAGCGTGAAAATGAGATTCTATGAATGTGGAGGTGAACGAATAATTCTAAGTAAATGTAGTTGTGGAGAAATACGGTGGGGAATTGCAATATCTCAGTGAAGTATATCCAATTGTTACTCTAAAAAACTATACTCCAAACTTTATTTTTATAGCATATTCTTTATTTATAGAATTGCTAAACTAAAATTATTCCAATTATACTTTAAAAGTAGAAATATGTCTATGATACAAAGTATAGTTAGATTAAACCTTACTTTATAAATAAATAATAATTTATTTACGAAGGAGTAGAGAACTTGCCCTAAAAAATAGAAATAAAATTACATATTTACCACTGAATATCATGAAAATTGTGTTTTTGTTCCATACATTAAAATATACGTTTTTCTCAATGTTTATGAAAAAAATCACCAAGATTACGTTTTGCCCCAGTGTTTCTGAATAACTATATTTTGGCACGTTCATTTGTAGTTACGTTTCCATCCTATTGTTCCCAAACCATTGCAAAAATCTCAATTTCGGGGTGTTTGGGTTGAATCTACAATCTGAAAATGAAATATGAATATTTCATATAAATTTGATTAATTATACATTTCACAAAACTACAATTCTTGAATCAATGCCTTCTGATGAGAAAAGGAGGCAACATTCGCCAGTATGGATGTCTTGAACTTTAAATTTGAAACAAAACAAACGTATATTTTACAAACTACAAAAGTGAACATAGAATACTCCATCTAAATCTTCAAACTTATCTGAAATTGCATTGTACTTTGTTACCACATGCGGTTTTCAAGCACTGCAGAAACTACCCCTTTTGCAGTCTCCTGTTATCTCGAAATCACAATCATTAGAATGTTATTACTTATACAACGACAACAACAACAACAACAACATTACCCCAATGCCTAACAAGGCTCCCGCGCAAGCGGGGTAAGGGGGGGTCGGGTGTACGCAGCCTTACCCCTGAGCTAACAGAGAGGCCGTTTCCAATTGACCCAGAAGTGAAGATGCAACAGCTATCCGTGACTTCACAGTAAAAGAAGTTCAGACAGTTTAATGAGCCATTTTGCTTTAGTCCATTATAATCCAAAGCCAAAGAATGGAGAATCTTTAGCCATTGAAACAATGGACACATGCTCACATCTTAATATACTTTATAAATTTTGCTAAGTTTTGCTGGGTTGGACAAAAAACCTGTTCTGTTCCTTTTTTTTGACTTGGCTGATAATATGCCTTGATATTTCAGATAAGCAAGAAGCAACACCAACTTGTTAAAAGTATGAAGCATTCTGGAACAAGCATTCAGTCTAAGTCCCTTAACCAGGTGTTAGGTAACCTGGATACACTGCATGTACAACCATACGGAGAATTTGTGAAAGAAGAACACAAAAAGTTGCACGAGCATTGGTTTGTTTCTGTACATTGAAACTTAATTTATCTTAAAACCTGATTTCTC
>CAOJBJ012374559.1:0-13929 GCA_948291685.1 Euphorbia celastroides | reverse complement strand
TTTTATAACAATATCTATGAGAATCATCTCAAACATGCTATATGATCCAGTACTCTATCATAATACTTATGTTAGTGTTCTTTAAACTATGAAATTATTTTAGTTTTTTTGTAAATTCTTTGAGATGAGTATTGCCATTTTATGATTCAAATCTAGTTTTTCCGCCGGGTCTTCACCACACGTATTTGAAGCGTAAGTATATTTTTAGTCCCTAAAGCTGTGGTGTTAGTGTTACGAGAGTTTTGTAAATTCAGTAAGTAGCTTTATTTTAACACATAAATTAACTTTTAATTCATCTAAATAAACTAAGAGTTCAACGGTGAATCAATCAATTTACAGAAAAAATATAAAAACATTTTCAGGAAATTTCATGTAAGGAGTTGCATCTTTTACAAAAAAAAAATGCATGCTAGTGACACAATTGCTTTGGTATATATGTTAGCCACTTTCCTCAGCAATTACGCCATATTCAACTGTTTAATTGACTTATTATACATAACTTATGAGATCACAAGAATTAATTTGAATATAAAATCTGTTGCTTATTAGATTAGATGTCGATTTTACTTGTCTTTTTGTGCAGCGACATTTTGATTAGGACAAATAAGTTAAAATCAGAAACAATAATTATTAATGAGATGGCTATCTTTTTTGGATACTGACGTACCACTTGTGCACCAAAATAAGTTACTCAAATGATTTTAAAACTTAAGGCGGATGGATTTATGTGTGTAAATTTCAACAATATAACTTTTAAATATTTATGATAATAACAACAATATCAATTCAAATTAAAGCGAGAAATGGAATGTTTGAAATAAATTATAGGATTCTAGACGCTTGTTGTAACAATAAATCAAATAAATTGGGGGAAAACCAATTGGCCATAGCCGTTGATTAGTAGAGAAAATAACATTGGTAAAATGAAAATAAGTCAAACAAATAAGGCAACGAATGAGTTGGATTAAAAGTTGACTAGTTTTCAATCAAATAAATACACAACACAATTCGACTGGCAAGCAAAATGTCCGATTGATCGACTTTTTCACTTTTAATATTTCACTATTACAGTTAATTAGTTGAGTCATTGATATTAAATTATAAGGGCGGATACATTAGTACATATCTAACTTGTCTTAAATAATTTGATGTATGTAATTAAATACAATTTCAGCTCCTTCAATTTTAAAAAATATATTGTCTGACTCTTTTCGTGGCTTTGTTAGTCTATTTGACTTTTATAAAGTCAAAATAACTAAATAGTTCAATTAAAGATGAAGGGGAAAGATGATTTTTCAACAAGTTCAAAAACTGGTGATGTATTTGGCTAAATTCTAACATGATTTTATAAGGAATTTAGATTCTTCCTTTTTTTTCTTTATGTATGACTACGGTCATCATTAGTAATTAATTAAATATTTATTGGGTTAAGCTCAATGTTCCCAAACCGTTGAAATGTTATTATTATTTTCACTTTTTGATGATTAATGGCTAATTAGTTACGAATTCAAATGTATGCAGGTAAGGTGGCATCTGGGGTACAACCATATAGGAAACCAATAGAAGAAAGTGATATTTGATAAACTAATAAGCTATTTCTATGATTCTTTATACGAAAAGTTGTTTTCAACATGTAGTTACAAAACAATAATTACTTTCATACTTTATCATTACTAAATAAATTGTGTACCAATTATTTAATAATGTTAATGGGAAAAGTAATAATTACAAGTAATGGGTTATAATTATTGTTTTGCCCCACTATTTAGTTTTGACAGGAATGTTGCAGCTTTGGTAGGAAGAGTTTACTTGCAATAAAACTGAGATTTCGTAATTGCTCAAATATTTTTTTCCAAATTAAATTTATGTTGTGATTTTGTAAAATTGTAACAGAGACTAAACGAACTCTCATAAATGATGAGATTGAGATTAGGGGAGAGCATTTCAAACTGAATAAGAATCGAATTAATTGAATTGGTTTAACCAAAAAACCGAATTGCATTATAGGTTCTATCAAATCGAACAAAAACTATAATAAAATCCGAAATAAATTTAATTTTAGTCGGTCTATACGATATATTTTATTATGAAAATTTGATATTTCGTAAAATTATTATCAAATTAGACAATTTTGTTGAAACAATTCGGTTCAGTTAAACCGAATTGGTCACCCCTAATTGAGACAAATAAGCTCAAAGCTTGTTTACGATGCGAATTAATGGACTTCTACTCCTTTGCATTGGCAATATGTTTACTTAAATGCATAAATTGTAGAAAAGCCATACGCATTTTGGTATTTTGATTGTGGAATGATCTTGTCTGCATGTATTTATTTCAATCCTCTTTAATTATTTAGATTATGATTTTTTAAAGTTCAAAATTTATAAACTTGTAAAGTTAGGACAATCTCAACCATTTATTGAATTTTAATGATTGAAATTTTATATAGTGTAAATATCATAAACAACACCAATCATATCTCAACCATTAAATCAACTTTACAACTTTACTAATTTAAAAAAAAGTTCCTAATTTACAACTTGAGTAATTTTTTATAATTTTTTTATATTGCCTAGTTTTTTACCTTTATATAATTTTTATTTTTCACTGCTTATCAGGCAACTCCCTTAAGAGGAACCAGTGTAAAAATATGTGTGCGAATGTGATGTACTGCTCAACTTATCCTCAATAATATGAAGAATCATTCATTGGAAAATGAATGAACATATTAATCAGTAATTTAAATAATAGATGTAGAAATGGTCTTATATACATGACACACGTTCTAAATTTGAATATGTATAAAACTAAATTATTTCAATAATCGCTTGGCTTGCTTAGTTTGGATTATTTGTTTAATCATTTTCACGTTAGGTTAGCGATATTATATTTTCTTCATTTTTTATAAAAATATTATATTTTTTCTAAATAAAGAAACATTCACTTATTAGTTCATGGGAGAGTTTTAGTTTTGTAATACTAGTTGATGTTATGATAGTGTTGTTATTTTTTTCATAATAAGTCTTGTAAATATGGCTGCAAAACTAAGTTTAGTTTGTCTTGTATTTCATTTCTAATGTCTTAACTTTGGTAGATTGTTTTCATTAATTGATTATGTTTTTCACTATGCGAATCATTATGCAGAGTTATAAACAAAGTATAGTAATTTTTTGACATGTACAAGAACTTGGTTAATATTTATATATCCACCTGTTGTTAGATTTGTAATAAAATAAAAATATATTCCAAATAAACTCCAATTTATAAATTGGTTAGTATTAACGAGCGAAAGAAATATTCATCTGCATTTGAAGTTTTGTTAATATTAATTTTTGAAACAGGTTAAGTACTAGCATCCAACATGAAGTACTTTTTAGTCCAATAATCAGTTTAATAATCTTCCCGTGTACCTAAGAGATGTCATTACAATTTCTCCTCGAGTAAGATTGATTTTAAGGTGATTTTTTTTAATATACTTAATTTACTTCTTTTCACCATTAAATTAGTGGTTGGATAAGTGTAGTTCATTTTGAACGAGTGGATTCTGTCATCTAATTCAATAGTGAAATATATAAAATAATGCTTAAAATACCCTATGTCGTTGTCAAAATCTAATTATTAAGAGAATAATGTGTTTCAATTCATCTTATAAAAAAGATATGTAGGCCTTGGACACAAAAGACATTGAATCGAATACATTCAAAATTATTGCTCATAGACTCGCTTTTATTTTGCTGTTTGGATTACTAACACGGAATGTATTAGTTGCTGAAAAGCTTAAAAAACATGGGATTAATAAAAATGCATTAAAACCTTGATTACGAAAATGAAAAGAAAGCGCGATTGATTACTGTGAGCCGCAAATAAAATAAATCACGAAAGCCTTCCTTCTCCCAAACGCGTGAGGGCGCGTAGACTGTACAGAAATAGTCAAACAACTTGCACCCTTCCTCTCTCTATAAATACCCCTCACCCCACACTTTCTCCTCCATTAATCATTCCACATTTCCTTTCATCCTCTCTGTCTCTCTAATCTTTTCTTCTTCCTTTCCCTGCTTGGAACTTCAGTTCACATTGTCTTTGCTTTCTTCTCCACTTGATATGCCCCGGAAAGGAATGCGAACAATTTTCTTCCACGCTTCACCGCCGTCTTCTAAGATGCCGATGACATCTCCGCGCCATCAAACTTTTTCCGATTCTTTGATGGATGAGAACATTGGTAATGCGGAATTAATGATTTCTAAATATGACTTTGATTCCGCCGGCGCTGCTCCGCTTTTCTCCGGCAACCGCTACGAGGCTAATCAGTATCTCAATTCCATCAAAGGACTCCAGAGCGCTATGCATTATTACATCACTGAAAGTCCTTCTTCTCAATTGCTTGTCAAAGCTCAGCATCTCATGCAAATGGCGATGAAATGCCTCGAGAGGGAGTTTTATCAGATTCTTAAGTCGAATAAGGACTATCTTGATTCTGAATCGGTCTCCAGCCACGCTTCTTCTAGGGCCTCGCGGTCCAGTGTTTCAGATTTAGAAGATGAATCTGAGGATGAATCTTCGAGATTCGGCGACTCAGTTTCTGAAATGGAGCGAGCTTCAATGGTGGCCATGGAGGATTTGAGAGCAATTGCGGATTGTATGATTTCTTCCGGCTATGGAAAAGAGTGCGTGAAGATTTACAAAGTCTTGCGAAAATCGATAGTGGATGAAGCTTTGTATCACCTCGGTGTTGATAGATTGAATCTCAATCGGATTCAAAAGATGGATTGGGAGGTTTTGGAAGTGAAAATCAAGAGCTGGTTGTACGCAGTGAAGGTAGCGGTTAAGACGGTGTTTCACGGCGAAAGAATCCTCTGCGATCACGTTTTCGCCTCTTCAGATTCCATAAGAGAGTTGTGTTTTGCAGAGATCGCCAAAGACGCCGCCATGGACTTGTTTGGATTCCCGGAAAGCGTAGCCAAGAGCAAGAAAACTCCAGACAAAATGTTCCGCACTCTCGACCTCTACGAAGCAATCGCAGATCTCTGGAACGAAATCGAATACATCTTCAGCTTCGAAACCACCGCATCAGTCCGATCACAGGCCGTCACCTCTCTAATCAACCTCGGCGAAGCAGTTCGCACAATGCTAACCGACTTCGAGGCTGCAATTTCAAAGGATAATTCAAAAACGGCGGTTCCCGGCGGCGGAGTCCACCCGCTCACGCGCTACGTCATGAATTACGTCGCCTTCCTCACCGATTACACCGGCATCTTGACCGACATAGTAGCCGACTGGCCGCTAACGGCGCCGTCGCCGTTGCCGGAATCATACTTCGGCAGCCCGGTGCCAAACGACGGCGCAGCAACCTCCGCAATCTCCGAGCGAATGGCGTGGCTTATCCTCGTTTTGCTCTGCAAACTCGACGGCAAGGCGGAGCTATACAAGGACGTATCCCTTTCTTACATTTTTCTGGCGAATAATCTCCGATATGTGGTCAACAAAGTCCGAAAATCGAGCCTGAAATTACTTCTCGGCGACGAGTGGATCGTGAACCACGAAGCGAAAGTAAAACAGTACGCGGCGAATTACGAGCGCGTGGGGTGGAGCAAGGTGTTTGCCTCGCTGCCGGAGAATCCCGGGGCGGTGAAGACGGTTGATGACGTGGCGGACCGGTTCAAGCGATTTAACTCGGCTTTTGAAGAAGCTTACAAAAAGCAGAGGTCCTGGGTTGTACCGGACGGCAAATTGCGCGACGAGATAAAACTTTCGGTGGCGAAGAAGATCGTGCCGGCGTATCGGGAATTTTACGAAAAGTTTCGGGTGGTAGCTCTAACCGAGTTTGGTGATAAGGCGAAAATTGTCAGATTTGCCCCTGATGATTTGGGGAATTACTTATCGGACTTGTTCTTCGGGACCACCGATGGACCAGGGAGTGTTTCGTCAGTTTCTTCTGGAGGAAACAGCCGTTGATAGTTGAGCGCCTGCTTTATTTTTTGCGAGTTGTTTTTTTGGAAAAAGTCGGAAATATTATTCTGTGGATATAAAATAATGATGAAAGGATCTAGAAAATGAGACGTATACATTTTGGGTTAGCTGAGATAAGGAGGTTGAGACTGACATATATTTGTAAATGGTGAATAATACGATTTTTTTTTGTTATTTACATTAATAAAATGCTTTGTTATTTCTTGGAGAATTTCGTGAATAACTAAACCATGATGGCTAATTGAATAGTTTACATTGTCAATTCTAATCCGTTATAGAAAGGTGTGGGAAAAGGAAATTGTATTTTACATTGAATCTTGATTCGGTCAACTTATTCGAATCGTGCATATGAAATTTGTCTACTATTTAGATATAATATTAACGACATATAATAAAATATAGAATAGTTTGAAGGAAGAAATATTCAACAAGACCATTAGTTCATCTATAATTAACTAGAAAGGGAAAATGAAGGGCTGAAAAGGTGATTCATGTGTTTGAGACAAGGTTTCGACAAAAATGGAAAAACTGAAGGGAACTGCTCTCCCTCCATTTATAACTAGTTTCCCTATTTTCAATCCATCAAATTGACCGGATTTGAAACGATTGGGAGCTCATTTACATCATTAACCTCCACTTTATAATTTATTCACATAGTTATTTACATTTAAAGACTATTTTATTTATTTTAAAAAAATTCTCCTTTTGTCTCAAATACAATATTAACTAATAATTATGTTTCTATTATTTACTATATCCTTTCTTTTTATTTACATTTCTTTACGATTTTTCAGCAACTTGCTCACAAATAAAACCTTAATCACCGTGATCATGTTGTGGTTCAGGAGCTTTTCTAGTGGTAAGGTAAATTGTTGCAATTGTATATTATGTAAGGGACTTCATTATGAACGAAAGACATTTGTTATGTGATGCAAAAATCGGATGTGTAAGTCCTGTGTTATGATTCTTTAAAATTAATGCCAAATGCATCATACTTGCATAAACTTGGTATAAAAAGATGGATGTTAGCCTAAATTTTCTAAAATTTTAACTAGTTTCTTGAACTTAACAAAAGTACACCAATTTGCTTTTTATTATTGTCATTTATCAGCTTCTAGCCGGTTTGTTTTTTCAAAATTATTTATTTTATTATTCTTTCTCGAGTTAGTGGATATGACATGTGATAATAGGGGGTAAATTGGTGCAATTTGTTTAAGTTCAAGGGACTTGTTGGAACATTTTGAAAGTTCTCGGTGACATCCAACTTTTCATTCTAAGTTCGAGAAGCATATTATGAATAATAATAATAATAATAATAATAATAATATATAGATGAGTAATATATTATAAAATATATTAGGCTATTAAGTGAAATATATTATAGGAAAATTGACATGGATAAATAGTTTTTACAAAGTATTTACAAATGTCTTGAGTTCGACATATGCAACAACTCTTAGATCATCAATCCTCCATTGGAATCGCTTCAAATCAATTTTTCGATTTCAAATTCAACAGATGCACTCTTCTCTTTGAGTTTGAAATTACTTTAGAAATCTATTGCAATTCTTCTTTTTGTTTTCTAGTTTGCATAACTAGTCTTTCATCATAACAATTTGATTCTTTAATTGAACCAATTGATCGATTTTACAATGGATGAGATAGCAGATGAGGTTGCTGCTCTCTCATTGATTCAGTCTTCTTTGCATATGCTCTTCTCAATCTAATATTATACAAAGGTATTCTCCGAATTGAATGTTAATTCTTTAATTATTTGTAGCTTTTGAAATTTTGATATGCTCAACTTCTATGTCAATGCTAATTGAAGTAAGCAAAACCAATAGATAAGAAGATAAAGGAAGAAGATAAATGAAGAGAAGCCACTCCAGAAGAATGCATCCGGACTTGATGAGCTGGAAGCACTTTGGCGCAAACCCCATGGTGCATGTATTGCAAGCCGAAGTCTAGAACGAAGTTGTTTGACAGAAATAAGAAGAAGACAAGACAACTAGGGAAGCTATAACAAAAAGCTACCAACCTTTTTGGTCTTCGGTCAATGAGGAAGGCACGTGGAAAGCACAAACTTCAACAACTACAACACGGATCAAAATCAGACAAATATTTTGATCTTCGCCAAACCAAAGCTGGTCCATGAAGTTTGATGTAGACCAATGGCCATTTAATGAGTCTAACGGAAAGAAAAACGACTCCAAAGGCATCAAATTGAACTTCTTCAATGATCAAGATCAATCTTTCACCAACAGTAGCATTTATTGCTCATCCTATAAATAGAAAATCAAACTTGTGAAGAAGTTGCTAATTTATCTGAAGTTATCGCGTTATATTGAAAGCTTTAGGCAATTAGTAATCCATTAGAGAACACAAATTATACTATATTTTTTCAAGGATTTTAAAGGAAATTTTTTTGTAACCTTTCATTCTCGGGGGAGTTTGAAAGAAGGGGATTAGCTCTAAAACTGGGGGGAGTTGAGAGAGTGAGATCCCGATTTATAAAGGACTCATCTAGTGCTTAAAGTCTAGTAGTATATTCTGCTCAAGAGAACTCAACTAGTGCTTAGTAAGAAGACTAGCAGTATATACTGCTGTAAGAGGACTCATCTAGAGCTTGCAAGACCAAGGTTTTAAAAAGCGCTAGGCGCTAGTCGGGCGACCAAGACTTCCAGGGTCTAGGTAAATTTATATTTTTATTGTTTTTAATATTTATGAAGAAATAAATATATAAATATCACTGAAAATGGACTTTTAACATAATCAAATATGTATAATATACATTATTAATTATGTTTTAAAAATTTCTAGGTTTTGGAAATGATATAGACATTCTTATTTGTGCTATAAAGTAATTTTTTTGTTTCAATATTTAAAATGATAAATATCATTGTAACAAGACTTCAATGAACTTTAGTTTAACAATTAAGCTATTTTTATAGATAAAAAAATTTAAACACATTTATTATAAATATAAAATCTTTAAAAATTGAGTCTACATGGCATCTAGGTGGAATAAATCGGACTAGGTAGAGCCTAGGCGGCTATAAGTCGGTTTAGGGCCCGAAAGCGCCCTGAGAGTCCAGGACGCCGTGGTAAAGCCCAAAATAGCACCTAAGCGGGGCCTAGGCGAGAATTTTTAAAATAGCGTGTAAGACTAATGGTACATTCTACTTCTAGAGAAGGGACTTCGGAGACAACTTTGTATTTGGCTTGATATATACCTGTGAAAGAAATTATATAGTGGATTAAAGTACAACAGAAGTTCTGGAGACTGAAATAGGAGAAGTCGAACCAGTATAAGAATTGTCTTGTGTTATTTCCATTGATTTTATCCATACTTGCAATTTTCACTTAAATTATCTGCTTCTGGATCAATCGCTCAATACAGATAATCATAGCTCTTAATTGCCACTATCCATTATCTTTAATCCGCACAAAAAAGGATAATTCATCCCCCTCTGACCCGTTATCTAACGTAATGGGACCAACACTATGTAAAACATATGTAATGCATATGTATTGATATTGTGAAAAATGACATTATTTTTCTTTTTTGGATTTTTAGTAGTATTAGTTTAATTTTGTAGTTATTTTGTGATACATATAAGTTTTTTTAAGTGGACATTTTTCACAAATCAATTATTACATTTGATCATATCATATAAGTTGTCCATATTTATTGAAATAAAAGCATTGGCATTTGACCTATAATGGATACCTATTTATGAGTTAAACTAAATAATATGTATTTCGTAACTTAAGATAATAATTCTAGTGTAAACGTAAAAAAAAACTGTTTTTGCGAATAGTTAGTCAACAAAATGTGCCATGGACTATAGAAACTTGTTTTACCGGCCCTTATTCAAGAATTGCTTGATCTTGATTCTTGATGATTTCATAGAAGAAAAACTTGGCAATTTATTTTGAACATGTTTTTTTTTCCTTTTAAGACAAAGACATGAAGATATGAATCTTTAACTAAAAGTTGAAACAATCATAGAATACTTTGGTAAAATAATTAGCATAATCTATACCAATTATAATAATCATAGAATACTTTAGTATCAAACTAAAATATGATTGAAATGAAAAGGTAAATTCATATCATTACTCTTTCTATTTGAGATTTATTAATTTATAGTCAATTTTTTTCAATTTGGTTTGAATTCAACGTTTGATGAAAAAGGTCCGACTTAGCCAGCATATATGAATGTGTTTGAGAACAAACTACTTAGCTTTCCTTGGCATTGAAGTAATAGTGGCATAGATTTGTTTCCTTCGAATAACATAACGAAATTAACACTTATAAGCTTAATACAGCAAAATTCGCATGTCGACACTTCAAAAATTTTCCTGGTTACCTATTTCGATAGTATAAAACTCTATTTCATGGTCTTGATAAACTTGAAGTTCTCATGTCCTTATTTGAAATTGACAAAACCCATCTAAACCCTATATAATTGGTACAAAAAGCTTCTCAGCCCCCTATAGTTACAGAAGTCTCATTTAACCTCCTAAACTTGATAAAAGTTAGAGAGTTAATTTTTTAATATATTTTTTAAAACCAATACAAAGTTGACACGTGGTAATGAGGAAGCTGGGAGGTACACTTTTACTAAGTTCAGGAGGGTTAAATGAGACTAGGGATGACAATGGGTACCCGTTAAACGGGTACCCGCGGGTATCCGACCCGATAAAAACCCTATAGGGTAGTCCTATTAGGGTTTGGGACGGGTTTGGATTTTTATATCAATACCCGTGACGGGTTTGGGATGGGTTTGGGATTGATCCCTTGGGTACCCGATACCTGAACCTCTATATATATATAAAAGAAAAATTAACCTTAAACCTAATAAAATAACCCACATAATTTTATTATGGATATATGTTATGGATATGATGTGATATTATGTATTAGAGGATGATATATATATTTATTAATGTTTATTTAATTAATTATTAATTATATTTATAGGTTTAATTCATTAATTTGCTTAAACGGGTATAAACGGGTACCCGCGGGTATTCCTACTAGGGTTTGAGATTTATATAGAATATTTTAAACAGGTTTGGGACGTGTTTGGGTATTAAAATTATAAACGGGCATGAGACAGGTAGTGGTGATTTTTACGGGTACCCGACCCGTTGCCATTTCTAAATGAGACTTGTGCAACTTTAAGGTGCTGAGGGGCGTTTTGTGCTAACTATAGAGGGCTTCATATGGGTTTTGCCTTATTTTTTTACATATACACATTACTTAGTTTTTCTTAAGAGATGGTCATCGTAACAAATAGAACTTCTCTAAATTGTATATCAATAGATCCTTTTCTCTTGCAAAACGGGTTGTTGTCATGGAGTATGAATTTATTATTTTTCTAGATTTCTGATATCTTAACATAGGGTTCGACAATATAGTTTGCGGATTGAATATTGTCTTTTGTTGTTATTTGTGTTTCTCTTGCTCTTGTGGCAAGTTTATTTCCATAACCAATTATAGTGAGATTATGTTATTTAGTCTTTGATATAGCATTTTACCTAACTTATATGATCTTCATTGACGTTGTATGAGTCAAAATGTAGTTTCTTATTTTTTGTTTACAACATTCTTCTTATTTATAAAAAGATTAGAGTAACTTACATGGTCTAATCAATATGAAACATGGATTTGAGCAAAACACCCAGTCTAGTAAAACCATACCATCCACTAACCAAACAGCTAAAATATTTACACTCAGCACGTTCTTAATCTAAGAACACGGTCAGAATATGTATTAGGATATATCCAAGATATATCGTGTTATATCCAGGATATATCACGATATATCCTGGATATAACATGATATATCGTTGACATAACACCAAAATCAAGATCAATGTATATATAAATTGAAAATCAAAACAACAAATCGATAAAAAGAAGAACATGATATATCCATGATACTATATCATGTTATATCCTTGATATAACATGATATATCATGTTATATCATTGATATATCCTAGATATAATAGGATATATCCAGTCAACAACACAGAGACGATCGAAGACCGATTATACAATCTAAAAAAGCAAACAGAAGAGGTACAATAGATTTTAAAAATGTAATTCGAAACGAGAGTAAATCAAATAAGAACAAAATACAAAAAGAGATTAATAAATCTTAAAAAGGAAAAATGCTTTAGAGATCAACAAACGCTTCAGAGATCGAAATTTGATCGACAAACGCTCCAGCGGGCCCAGATCTAACCGGCGTGGGTGGAAGAAAGCAGATCTGGCGTTCCCCGACGGCGGACAGTGGAGCCTCCGGTGGGATCTGAGGGAGATGGAGGCGGCAGGGGCAGCGAGATCTGGAAGCTCCGGTAAGAGTGAAGGCAAAAATAAGGGAGGAGGAGGAGGAGGAGAACGATGGTTAAGAATTGAAAAATCAAGAGGAAAGAACCAGAGATGAAGAACATCGGTTTTTGGAGGAGAGGAACATGTTGAATGTAATAAGAAAGTTAAAGGTGATAAAAATAAGCATTAATTAAAACAGTGTATTATAAATTTAATTAATTTCAACCTTATTCTCATCCATGTAATTTTCCCAAAAATTATTTAAAGCATAATTGTCATTTGTCAAGCATCCTGCAAAGGAACTCGAGCTCATTTATGAATTTGAGTTTCTTTCGGCCCAAAACTATTAAATTGGGCCAAATAAAGGTTACATCCTCGTAAAGCGTGGCTTCTTTAGATTGGCTAGGTTCGGCCTCTTGTGAATGTAAAGACAGATTAATGCTGGCCCATTTCCAACGTAAGAATATTTCAGAATTACACTTGCGTTATCATCTTAAGTTCGACTTTCTATGTGTGTGTCTCTCTCTCTATATTGCATATTTATTACAGAATAAAGTTTGTATTGGTTTTAATGGAAAAGCTATTCGTACAACAAAATTTGTTTAAAATATATATCATCACGAATGTAGTTTTATTGAAAAGAATGCATAAAAAGCTCTAGTGCATAGTCAAAATTGTCCATTTATGGGATATAAATGCAGAATAAAATAAAAAATGAAAACAATAGAGAAACAAAGTTGTGTTTGGAAGGTAAGGAGGTTAATGAAGTGTAAAAGAAATTGAAAGGATTTTCTTTGTTTTCTATTTATCTGATTATTATTGATTATCTAATCACGATGATTTTACTAAAGATAAGACAAACAAAGATGATTTTACGATGGCCCAAGTCCGTTTAAAATGGGCGAGTTTGGGTATCGCTTTTAATATAAAGCTCTGTCCGAACCTGAACTCGTAAAAAACCGAAGTTCTTTGGGCGCGGCTTGATTTTTATATAAATACCCAAGCCCGGTCCAACGAATAAAACATATATTCATTTTATATATTTTAATTATATTTAATACTTTGTATATTTATTTTTTATATTAATTTACTAAATTATTAATTATACGTTTGAAAATTTTACCAAATTATGTATTTATATGTAAAATTTATTAAAGATTTGTAATATTTATAATTTATTAACAAAAAATAAAACAAAATAAATTTTTGACGGGCATGGTCAGGTTTGGAATTGACTCCCTAAGCCCAACTCGGATCAAACCCAAGCTTGAAGTCTTGAATTATGAGTTTGGGCCAAACTTGAGTTAGCGTTTTTAGAGAAAAGCCCAACTAAACCCTACCCGAATTTAGTTCAACACGTCCGATAAATAGATTTAGTTGCGAGTTATTGTATTTAATGAGTAAAATTGTAAAATAATGTACATGTACATGTGCTTAATGAAAGAACTTAAATTTCAATTATGTTTAGATACTCAATTATAAATAGCCAATCAAGCTAGAGAATATTTAGAAACATAATCTTTGACCATCAAGAGTTTAATTTAGAAAACATAAATTCGTTAATTCAACTATATTTGACATTTAAGAGTTTTTAAAATCAATTATGTTAATTTTTT
>CAOJBJ012372580.1:0-15424 GCA_948291685.1 Euphorbia celastroides | reverse complement strand
TAAATCAAACAACAGTAACTATTATAAGAGAATCTATCACTAGAATCAGAAAGCAGGGCAAAAAGGACCATTTTAGACCCTGTGGTATGTTTGCCTACTTGGTCCTTGAGCTATACACATTACCCATACGGTCCCTGTGCTATTCAAAATGGTGCGTTTTTTATCCCTTTAGCAAGAATTATGTAAAAAAACAATAAAGAACCTTCTACAACATACATACAGCCCAAAATGTTATGATATTGCATAGCATAGGGATGAAGTGGTCAATAAGTACAAAAAAATAAGCAGAATGAGCAGCAATTGCATCGCATAAGGACCAAAAAGGTAACATATTGCATAACACAAGGATCAAATGGATAATAGTGTATCACACAAGGACTAAATGAGCAGAAATTTCATAGCATAATGACCAAAAAGGTAAAAAATGCCGTGATATAGGGACCAAATGGGTAACGTGTGTACAACAGAGGAACCAAATGGGCAAACGAGTAATAACACAGGATCCAGAAAGCCCCTGGTGCCTAGATAAGGGACATAATTGATACCTTGCTAATAGCATTCAATGTCTCTTCAACAAGAGAATACGCCTCTTGATCCTGAAGATGCATAGCCAAAGACCTGAGAGCAGTCTCAGCAACATGAGAACCCGATCTATCCATGGCAATCGAAGGAAAAACCTCTGCACAGTTGCGAATAAAACCACAGAGATGATCCAAATCACAGCCCTCCAGAAGAGTTTGCATAATATGGCTTATAATATAGTCAGTAGCCAGATCAAACTCTTTCCCTCTAGCCTCTTCAAGAGCATTAGCACAAATCACCGACCGCTCATCCAACTCCACTCCATTGCTTTCGAAGAGGTTCGAAATTTCTGTGAAGTTTTTCGCTGTTTCGGGATCAACCTGTTTCCTAACATAAAATTACAGTCACAAACAAGCTCTATAAGCTACCAAAGTTACATTAAAAGACCAAATTACATTCTAATTCAAATTGATTTAACTACCTAATAAAAGATGGCTGAGAATCTGATGCATTCTGGTGTTTGAATGACTTTTTCGGTTTCGAAGCTTCTTCTGCCGTTTTTCCAGCTCCAGAGGAATTCTTATTAGAATAATCTCCATCAAAACCGTGGCTTTCTTTTTTGTGCTTTCTTCCCATTCCATTTTTCCTTTGCTTATAGGATTTATCTTCTTCACTCATTACACTATCTCCCGCCAAATTACACTTCTGAGCCTTCTTGATGTTAAAGCTTTAGAACCCACTGAAACCATAAGCAATTCAGATTTCAGCCTACTCACAGTCCTAATAGAAAAACCCAATAATCAAATCAAAAGCAACGAATCGAAAATTGAATCCAATCAAATTTGTGAGCATAAAACAGATTAAAATTAGGGATTCGGACCTTTTTCTTACTGAGGAGATTGAATGGTGAAATCCAATCGAAGCTTCGAAATAGGAGCGTTCAAATTTGTGGGTCTCCTTGTCAATGAATGATTATGGATGAAAGCTATGAACTTTAGACGGAAATCAACATAAACCTGCGATAAACCCTAGTAATTGTTGACACTAGGCATTGAAGACGAAGACAATTGCTCCCTCTTTGTTTGCTATGCTATGAATTGGGCCTAAAGAAGCTTTATTGGGCTCAAGCCCATTCATAAAATAGCCCTTTATGAAAATATTTGAGTAAATAACATTTTCATAAAAACAATAAATTGAAATTAATAATTTCTCATTTGATCAATGGTAAATATTTGCTACCGGGGTAATGCATCTGATATGAAATTTATTAAGTTTTATTCATTTTATAAGGATAGGGGTTGAGTATTCGGTTTAATCGGATGGAACCAAGTCGAATTGTTTCAACTAATTTATCGTAGTAGTATTATAATTTTTACCGAACAAAATCTAAATTACAATAGACTCTGAATCAAACCTAACCGATAATAGATTTTTATAATGAAATTATAATAAAAATTCATTAATAATAAAAATTATAATCAAAATTGGTAATTCGTTCGAAGCAATTCGGTTCAGTTCAATTCTGATTGAACCGAATGTTCATCCCTAATAAGGATTTTGCATACCACATTTGATGGAGTTATACAAGAAGAGCACCATTTTGTTGCGATAAAAATTGAAGAGGTAATAAATTACATAGCAGAAATGTTAATAAGCGGTATATAATTGTATAAAATAACGTAAAATTTTTGTTCTAAGAAAAGGTATACATTACGAGAACTAAATGAGCAAATGTGTTGTACAGTAAAGTAAGAAAAGTTTTATTTACCCCATTAAATACTTCTGCACAAATTATAGTTAAAGCACTTTAAAATTAATGGTTTTAAAAATATTAATTACGGATTTGTTATTTTGAAATATTACTAGTCTTTTCGATTTTTCATATTCCTTGTTTCATATGTTTTTAGATACAGGAAGCCTGATCGACTGCGCTTGAAATTGACGAATAATCAAAATATATCATCTCCAAACACGTTTAACACTAGTAAAATCTAAATTTTCACGTTAAAGTCTCTTAAGATATGAAATTCAAAAAAATGAGACTACAACACATTGTAATGATAATTTTAATTTTTTTGTATTTTATATTTATATCATTTAAGTCGATTAATAGTACATTTCACATATGTAATACTCAAGTTCGAAACTAAACATGTTCTTAACAATAGACGGTAAGTCGTGATTATGAATATGCTATAAACAAATTAGACAATTTACTGTAAAATTGATATAATTGGCATGTGAAAAAGATGATTTTTTGAGGTGTGACAACTTCAATTAATTTAGTCGGAGTACATCAAATTGTAGCCACGATTTGCGGTAGCCTGCCTATTCAAAATCATTTATTTCTTGTCCAATGAAAGATAGACAAGCAAATATTACAAATAAATTTACAACTGTGAGAAACTTTACTCTGTGGTGTGTAAAATTATTTAACTTTCATATGATAACATTGTGATAAAAAGTCAAGGAGCTTTAAGTTAATTTAAAAGTCTCAAATTTTAAAAGATAGTTGATGTATAAAGTGTAATTCATTTATGATTGAAGCTTATTTTCATTTCCTTCATAATTGTTGATAGTTTAGAAGAATTTTAAGTTTTCCATGATTAAATTTTACTGACAAATGAGATTGTTACACACGATAAATTTATAAACAAGAGTGATATCTCATACATAGAATTATGCATAAATTTTTACAATGTGAAACGTTAAGAAAATAAAGAGAATAATATATGCTTTTGCAATCAATCCTCTGCTTTATATGAAAACAATTGCAAAATAATACATTCACAATTATTTATTAACATAATTTTCAATCTTCAGACACATCGTTAAAATAAATTTTTCTAATAATTAGTAAATCCTTGATGAGACTGAGGTTCAAATCCAAAAGCTTCCACCAACACATTGAAATTGTGTACCACTTAACTATCAACACATTGGAATGTATACCATGTATTCTTTTGAATAAAATGACGAAAGTATATTTTTTTACTCCAAATTTTTGTGTGTGAGATTATTTAGTTCATGTATTATTTACGTAATTTATTCAGTTCTTGTATGGTGCAATTTATTATCGGTTAGATCATATATTGTTTATCAATGCCATTTAGTACTAAAGCTCAATAGCCTACATGGTGTTGTAAAAATGCATTAACAATACTATGTCCAATATATTCCAAATAAAAAGCATCAAATTGCAAGATACAAAAAGAGCTATACTATGGAAAAAATTACAAAACACATAACATATATGCTACAAAATAAAATGAAGAAAAGGACTATACGAAGAAAAAAAAATTGCCCAATAAATGAAGAAATAAAAGGGTTGGTGGGTTTGATTAGTGGGCTTTTATTGGTTTTTGAGTTTGACTTTTCTTATGAATTGGCATCTATATAAAATAACACAGCACAATAAGAGTACAAAGGGATGCTAACTCACAATTATCACATTAAATTATTATAATAGATATGCTCCCCATTGCTCTGATTTACAATTTGTTACTATTTATTTTCTTTATATGTAACTATGATTTTATTTATTAGTTAATTTGGGTTATGCTCTGAAAATACTATTGATGTTACCTCAATAATTTATGCATCATTGGTTTCTAGTCCGTGTGAACTTTAAAACTGTTATTATAACCTCTTAACTTACAGAACTATACCAAGTTATCTTTTGTAACTTATAAAGAAATGCACTGATTTACTTTCATAATGTTGTGTATTAGTTACTAATTGTCGGGGGAATGCATTTTCTCAAAAATCTAGCTAACTAAATGTCGAAATGTAATATTCATATATACAAATTAGTTCAATTTTACAAATTGAAGGAAATAAGGAGGACTTTTCAAAATATTAATAATAATAAACCATATTGACAATTATTCAAAAATAAACCATATTGACATCACCTAGTACTGAGCCTACAAGCAATGCAAAATATAAGGGTTAGTTTTCGATTTTACTGAACCAAATTGTTTTAACCGATTTATTGACTTTTCATTAGATTTTTTTTACCGAATGTTCTCCTCTAATTATAGAAACTATTTCAATTAAAACAATTTGATTGAAGCAATTTGATTCAATTCGGTTTGGTAGAACCGAATGTTCTCTCCTAGCAAATAGCTTATCATAGAAAAATGGGATTTTACTTACTTCCTAAAAGATAAACACAAAATCTTATAATATCTCAAAAGATAAGTACAAATTCTTTATCTATTTTCTTGCTATTACAATTCATAATTGTTCAACAAAACCACATGGATTCATTTCCATTTACATATAAACATAGTAAAGGCACGACATGAAACATATGGCACTAATTTTGTCCCTTTTCAACTTTTCAACTTGTATGTAATAAAAAAACTTGCATGTAATAAAAAAAACTTGTATGTAATAAAATTCATATTCTTTTTTCATAAAAATTATATTTTTTTATTTTCTATAGCTTGGAAATCCAAACTTTTTTCTTAGTACATAACATTTTCCATATATGCTTTTATTTTTTAAGCAACAAGCATGTTTAAATATAAATAGTGTAATACATGTGCGAATTATTTATAATTATAAACACCTGTTATTCTGGATGAGTCCAAAATGGCTCCTTTTTAGTCTAAAAGGCCCCCGGGTTCACCCTATGTGAATCTAAGCCTAATTTTAGGATGAAAATGGGTATTTTACGAAAATTTTTAGAGGCTCTGGAGTTCGCAATTACAATGGTTGATAAATATACTTAAGGAATAAAAATAACTATAAAATTTGAATTCACTTAACTAAGAAATTAAACATATTATTTTAAAGGATATAAGGGTAAAAAGTTTTTAAACTATTAATCGGATTCCTTTCTTTACCCTTTGTGGAATTGGATCCCTAACTTCTGTTTTAGTTCATTATTTACATTTAATTAGCAAAAGGTAATGAAAAGTAATTGTTGTATTTGTTCATACTTCATACTTTATGACCATTTTGAATTAGTTACAATAATCATGATTATTTCTAGTTACCTGTAAATTAAAATCTCGCGTATCATCGCTTTTGGGAAATTATAATTATTAAATGCTAATTAAAAAAACAAGTATTAACTGTAAAGTTAGGAGATTATATTAAAATATCAGACACTAATTAGAAAATGTCTTGAGCATCATTGCTTTTTGGAGCCTTGATAGACAGCAACACTTTTACTTTTTATTCAAAGACTTTTTTTACTAAAAAATAAAATTTACCCAACTTGTTTGGATAGATTGGTAAATTTTAATTAATTAATAAGTTATAGATTAGTATAATTCTAACAATTTTAATCAAACCAACCTAATATTGAATTTTCATTTGGTGAAAACATATATTTTGAACATAATAGTAGACCTTTTAATGTGAGAGGCTTGATTGGCTCGTAACCTCAGAAAATCAAGCCCGAGCTTATAATTATTTATAGCTGAACTAAAAATTTTCTAAGCTCGACGAGTTTAAAACCAAGTCAATCTAGTTCTTTGTCTTTGCAAGAGCTAAGCGAAGTTCAAATAAGTTTGATCTCAGTATAATTTATCGATATTTCTACATTATATTCATATATATATGATCATAAAATTTGAAATTAAAGAACAAATAAATAGTTTGAACTAAGAAATATAAATGGTCATAGGAACCTTTCTACTGTTTTCGCCTTTCGAAACTCAAACAAACATTATTGTTAACTGGTAATTGTTTTTAGTCGTTTCAATGATAAAATATTATTAACAACAGTTAGAATTATCGCCAACTGCAATAACATTATATTCAAACGAGCCTTAATGTTAAATGCTTAGTTAATTGTTTTTCAAAAAAAAAAAGATACTTAGTTAATTATAAAAAAAAAATAGTTAAATAATTAGTTAAAAAATTAATATGATAACCACGTTTTCATCATAATGGCTTAATTGTCGGAGAATAATGAATAAATCCATGTGCAAACCCAGCAAAGGTCAATCATAAACATCCCTAAATTTGGAATTATATAATTAATTCTGTAATGTTTTAATATTATTTCTAATCAATTACGTGTTGCAATTATAGTATTTTTGTCCAACCCGTATATTTGTATATATTGACTTTTAAATATTTAACTGTACACTTGCACAATTAATTGTGATAACAATTGATTTGAAAATGTTTTCATAGAAATGAATAACTATACGTGGTTAATTGGAACCACAAAAAAAATATTATGCGGCCAATGTGCATATAGGTATAATTTGTTTGAAAAATGATTATTTTAATATAACTATACGACAATAAAAACTGACATTGGCAGGATATTTATTATATAATAACTATAGCAAGAAAATGTTGCAAAAAATTATAAACTTAAGACTTTTGAAAAATAAAATTTCAGTGTAACTTAAAACTGACAAGTATCTCCTAACGGATCATAGTTATATACTTATATATCAGGACAAACTCATGTGAATTTGTTGAGTACAATAAAAAAAATATAAATGGAGCTATTAAAATTTCGATACTTTGATGTATATGTCTAACTTCAACATTTAAGTAGCCATTCAATTTCTTTGTTCAAATTTTATTTCATAAAATTGAAGAGATAAATCAAATAAACTATTTTATTCTTGATTCGTTATACCATTCCATGTCTTGAATTCAGCTTTTATCACGTACATTAATGAAAAGAAAAGTAAATATAAGTGAATGTGTGAAGTTACTTAAATAAATACGATTTGTTAAAAACTTGTAGACCCATTTAGAATCATTTTGTGATAAAAGAAAAACATATTCAAACTTTCTACAACTTGTACTTAATTGTAGTTTGCCGCTCTAAACTTGCAAAATTGACAAGTCTGTCTCGTTTAAACTACAAGAAAGCATCGGTTTACTCTTTAAACAACATATGTGAGCTTTTGATTGATTCGATTTTTCAAAGATTATGATTTTTTTCTTCAATTATAAGTTGACATGCGACATATCAAGATTTAGAGCTGTATTTTAAATAAGTTTAACGACTTGAGAAAAGCTTTTAAAAATTTAGGGTATGAGCAACTATTTAAAACAAGTTAAAAGAATCTATCAGTGTTCGACTTTTGAAAAACTAAGCATGTAACCTATTTTCATTGCGCTGTTACTGTATAATCTCCCTTTTTGGTAATAGTTGTATAATCTCCATTTAATACACTGCTGCATAAATTATGTCATAAATATCTCATTACTCTTGAAGCGCCCCCTGGTCCTAGAGCCTAATGTCCATTTAATGAACTATATTTTTTTCCACAATTAGAGAATTTTTAGACATTTGAAAAATCTATCATGAAGTTAGTGCATACCAATAAAATTTGAAGCTATGATTTTTTTCCCAATCAAATTTAAATTACGTTTCTTTTTATAAAAAAAATTATCTTTTTTTTCTTGTCATACATTAGTTGATGTTAATAATTACATACCAGAATTAAAAAAACACATGTAGGCAAGTTAGGGATTGCTATATTTTTCGATATGAAAGAAAAACACATGATATTTGCTGAAAGTAATTCATGTCTCGCTCTTTGCCACTAACATGGTATGACTAGCACAAGAATTAGCAATAGAACTTGAGTTAGCCATCAACCCTACCCCAACTGCTAGAAAATGTAAAATTTTTATGTAGTTTCTGTTTAATAATTGATCTTATTGATGAAATTTAGAACGAAATAATGTATAATAACAAAATTTTCACCATTTAGCACAATGATGTCACCTCTAATACAATAATAGAGGAAAGTTCATCCGCATAAAGTTATAGACCTATTTTTTCAAACTAAAATTTACTTCACAATATTACTTAGCTACAATTTCATACCCTATTATGTTCAATGTATTCCAAAAAGAACATTCCCTACAAATACAACTCACATTCAAATTCCATTATCACATAAAAAAAAAACCATAATCAACACATAAAATATTACAAATTAAACCAACAAATATCTTTATATAAAGCAAACACTTCCCCCTTCCCCTTATCCAAACACACTCAAATTCCCTTTTCTCTCTCACCAAAAAATGTCTCAAGAAAAACAAAGCCTAATGCAAGAATCCCGTTGCTCCATTTTCAAAAAACACAAAAAACTCCTCCTCTCCGCCTCCGCCGCCCTCCTCCTCGCCGCCGCCCTCCTCCTCGCCAGCGCCGCTTCCCACAAAACCACCAACCCCAACTCTCACGCCATCCTCAAAACCGCCTGCAGCGCCACCCGGTTCCCGGAATACTGCGTCTCCGCCCTAACCGCCGCCAGCGCCGCCGTCAATTTCACCTCACAAAGGGATGTGATAGAAGCGTCGCTAAAAATCACGCTAAAAGCCGTCGAGAAAAACTACTTCGCCGTCACAAAACTCGTCGCCAAAAGTAAGAACCTTACGGGACGAGAAAAGGGCGCGCTTCACGACTGTTTAGAGACGATCGATGAAACTCGCGACGAGCTCATCAATACACGGGACGAACTCAGTGAGTACCCCACAAAAAAATCGCTGAGTCAACACGCCGACGACCTAAAAACCTTGATGAGCGCCGCCATGACGAACCAGGAGACTTGCCTCGACGGATTTTCCCACGACGGCGCCGACAAGAAGGTCAGAAAAGCTCTGATCGCCGGCCAAAAACACGTCGAGAAAATGTGCAGCAACGCTTTGGCGATGATAAAAAACATGACGGATTCTGACATTGCGGCGGAGAAATTGAAATTGTCGGCGGCTGGGAACCGGAAATTGACGGCGGAGGAGGGCGGAATCAGGTGGCCTGAGTGGCTCTCGGCGGGGGACAGGAGGCTTTTGCAGTCGTCGGCGGTGACGCCGAACGTGGTGGTGGCGGCAGATGGAAGTGGGGATTTCACGACGGTTTCGGCGGCGGTGGAGGCGGCGCCGTCGAAGAGTAAGATTAGGTATGTGATAAGGATAAAATCGGGGGTTTATAGGGAGAATGTGGATGTTCCAAAGAGTAAGACTAATATTATGTTTCTTGGAGATGGCCGGAAAACCACCATTATCACCGCTAGCCGGAATGTTGTAGATGGAAGCACCACCTTCAACTCCGCCACCGTTGGTAAGCCTACTTTTCATCTTGGTTTTTTCTATTTGTTGAGATAGTAGTGCCAAATAGACTCGGTTAGGGACTATAGTATACCCAAAAAATTGCGAAAAAATGTGCTTCAGCAAAATTTGGACATGTAGCACCTATATGGGAAAGATAAACGAAAAAACGGGAGAAAGAAACCCAAACATATGATCCTTTATTGAGCGGACCGATAAATTATAAGATAAATAAATGAAAATATGAACAATATGATATCATGTAAGTAAGAAATACGACGAGATACTTAATTTGATATAGCTGATTTTTTTTTCGAATTTACATGTTAATTAACTCAACATACACCTTGGATAAAAAAAATCAACCTATAGATAAGATGATATAATACATTTTTCTAACTTTATTTGGAAAGATATATTTATAACGAAACATCAAACACTTTATGATTAGACTCCAGTTCAATTCTACTAAGATTACTTTGAGTTACTAATCCGACTGCGGGCCAAACGAGCCTTAATATTTTGTTAGTGTGATGAGGCTAATGGTCCTTTTTTATTTATAGCAAAGATCTAAACCTTTTAGTTGAGGCCACTCATTAATATTTGGTAGGGTACTCCAACTTGCATATGCATTGTTTAACTTATTGTATGTCAGCTTTTAACAAGCATAATTGACTACACTTGGTATTAGTTGTGACACATTATTAAAAAATGAGTATATTGACGTGGAAATACACTTTTTGTTCGTATCACTTTAGAGTACCGTTACAACACGTGATAAAATTTAGGATTAATACTCTAAAAAGTACTTAAACTTGTTAAAAAAATTCGCTGCTTCTCCAAACTTTGCAAGTGATCCCGGCCGGTAGGTACCTTAATTTTTTAAAAAAATGTATCAATTTATTACTTTCAGTATCACGTGTCAATGTTTGGTTGATTTGACTGTTGAAAAATATGTCAATTTTTTATTTTTTTCTTTCCACAATAATAAGTTGACATGTGAAAACCAAGTACGTAGTAAGTTTGTGCACTTTTTGAAAGTTAAGATACATGTGAGACTACTTTTAAAATTCAGGGGTTTTTCGAAACTAGTTTTCATACCGATTAAAGCATTAAACATAAATTTATAACAGTAGCATTTTTCTGCATCGGAAGACCGGATTTTGTGTACAAACTTGAGGTTAGTTATAGCATACATCATCAAGTGTTGAATAAAATTTAGTAGCCGATATGCATGATTGTATGTTGGTTACGTGTAATCAATAACCATGACCCATTATATATATAAAGTTTAAATTCTTACATTTAAGAAAATGTACAAAAAATTTCAACAATCACGTGGCTTAGATCACGGAGTTGATTGGTAAAATAATAAAATATGGTTGGTGTTCAATTATTTTGACAACTTATATTGTTTGGCTCTGTTGTCTTTTACCTATGATTGAAATTAGCTATTTATATGTAAAGAAAAAGGAATAAAAGTGACAAACATTTCCTGAATTTAATGGAATGTTAGATTTGAAAAAGTATACAATATATGAGTTGTACTTAATATAATTTCCAATAAGTAATTACTGATTAGGATACAATTTTCAACTTATACAAATTTTAGTATCCATCTTTTTCACACAAACACACACGTTTATAAGTACTTATAAGTTGTTATAGATCATATTAAATAAATTCAATTCAACCCATATATTCTTATAAATTGAAAAGAAAGAAATTCACATGTAACTTTAGCTAAGTATGACTTTATTATCACCTTTTTCCCGTGGTAGGAACCTTCATGTGTTTTATCTCATCTCTATTGCTTATCTATAACTCGCATAACACTATAAACGTTTGTGTTCTTATGAGGAGATCTCGATGTTCAGTTTCATAAACATGTAAAGGATAAGAAAATTAGTATAGACCATCTGAATCACAACAAAATATTCATTGTTTTACCAATTGGCCTTTGGTCAAGTGGTACACCTTCCAAAGTTTTAGTGAGAGGTCTCGACACTCAGCCTCTTCAAAGATTTATTAATATTTTTTCGTATACATACTCTAGCTTAGCCCTCTGGAAAGCTCTCAACATTAACATTCACTGCTAAGAAAGAAAATGAGTGTGTTCAGTATGACTTAAAGTAGATATTATCATCTTTTTTTGTCGTTGCTAATAACTTTTTCATATCCGAAATCGCTACAAGCAGTCGTGAACAAATGCTTACAAGTGGTGTTTGATATCGAAAAACCAAAAAACAATGGTCTTACATTAATCCTCTACTCTTTTCAACTTTATCTTGCAGCTGCTGTGGGTGCGGGATTCCTCGCCCGAGGCGTCACCTTCCAAAACACCGCCGGCCCGTCAAAGCACCAGGCGGTGGCCCTCCGTGTCGGGTCGGACCTCTCCGCCTTCTACGAGTGCGACATGTTGGCTTACCAAGACACCCTCTACGTCCACTCGAACCGCCAGTTCTACATCAACTGCTTCGTCGCCGGCACCGTCGACTTCATCTTTGGCAACGCCGCTGCCGTCATCCAGGACTGCGACATCCACGCCCGCCGCCCCAACTCCGGCCAGAAAAACATGGTCACCGCGCAAGGCAGAACCGACCCGAACCAAAACACAGGAATTATAATCCAAAAGTCCCGGATCGGGGCCACCGGCGACCTCAAACCGGTCCAGAGCAGCTTTCCGACGTACCTCGGCCGGCCGTGGAAGGAGTACTCGAGGACGGTGGTGATGCAGACGGCGATCAGTGACGTCATAAGTCCGGCTGGGTGGCATGAATGGAATGGGAATTTTGCTTTGGATACTTTGTTTTACGGCGAGTATCAGAACTCCGGCGCCGGAGCTGGGACGGCGGCGAGGGTCAATTGGAAGGGGTTTAAGGTTATTACATCGGCGACAGAGGCGGCGGCGTTTACTCCGGGGAGCTTTATTGCCGGAGAGTCTTGGTTGCGAGCCACCACTTTCCCGTTTTCTCTTGGGCTTTAATTAGATAAGAATTGACTATTTTTTTATGAATTTGGGAAATAATTTTTGTGTGGGGGCTTTACTTGGATTTGGGAATATGGAAATAAGTTGCGGTTAGTTCTGCAATTAGGTCCATAATTTGAGTGCCATATGCGGCTACTTGTAATGTGTATTTATGTTGTATGTTTTTCTGATTGATCAATAAAAGCATACTAATTATTATCTACATAATTTTTGTCTATTTTGTTACTACAATTTAATTAGAACATGGAAAAAAGGCTAAACACACTACAATTTATACTTTAGAGGATCAATTTTGTTAGCTCTAGGTTAAAATTAGGGGTGAACATTCGATTTAATCGGTTGAATTGAATTAAATGGCTTCAAACGATTTACAGAATTTACATTATAAGTTTTATCTAACCGATTCAAAATTACAAGAAAATCCAAATGAAACTCAACCGACAATTAGTTATGATAAAAGTATAATGAAAATTCGATAATTTAGTTGAAGCAATTGGTTCGGTGCGGTCCGATTAAACCGAATGCTCATCGATAACCCTAATTTCAAAAGGTAAATGAGTAATAAGGTTACTGAATATTTGGGATTCAAGATATAAGTTAATAAACATAAAACTAGCTAGTAATTGTCTGTACTTCAAAGTTGTGTTGTTAAATGACAAAGAAAAAGGAAAAATAACAAAATAATGGAAAATAAATTTTAAAGCTATTAATTACAAATTTCCAAATACGTAAAGTCATAGAAATCAGCTTATATTTTCTCTCATATGATATTGTTAAGGGTTAACTAATTACGTAATTGAAATTGAAGTTAGTGATCATTATGAAATTACCAATTATATATTTGAAATGTTTGTCATATCATAAATACTCTTATTACTGCTATCATTTTATAGGTATTCTCTCATTAATGCTTAGTAACTGTTGTTTTTTCCATGGAAAAAAATTGCAATCTGTAAAAGCTTTGTTATTGGAAAAAGATTATAATGTATTAAATGTTAATTAGTTCAACAATACGGGAAGGCACCCTAGAGTTCAAACAAAAAACATAAGAAGCGAAAAGATTCAGCCAGCATTTAACAATATCCATCAATTTAAAAACCACCGCTGTAATTAACTTTAGTATGAGATAACACCAAATTATCTATCTCGATGATACTCCAAATTCTTAAACTAAGGATTTCAACTTCAAAAGTTTGAAATTTTGTGTAGGTAACCTTTAGAGTTAGAGCGATGAACTGTCCACAAGCATTTCATGCTACTATAAGGGTCACAAAATACGTGATCCATGACATCAATTACATTATATTAGACATAAAAGTTGTACGTTAACAGACAAATGCCATTTTAACTTAGTATGACTTATTCACATTTAATTATGAAAAGTTAAATAAATTTATATTCTAAAATTTTATAGAGATTGTAGTATTCCGATAATCTATGCTATCGGAGCTTTTTCCCAATGCCCGACGAGTTTGAGAATAGCGGAGATGATGAGTGTATTATTAAGTGAATATTTGATTGGACAAGTTATAAACAGTGTCTTATTTTCATGGCGCTGAACAATTTACCATTATTGTGACAACATAATATTTTGAAAAATTATATCATACACTCACTTTTTCAAAATATTATTAACTTTACATCAAACTCTTACTTATTTCTAAACATGTGACTTTCAACTTTTTAATTATGTTTTTATCTCCTTTTTTTTTGCCTTTTTCTGCACCATTCTTCCTGAACGTCCTCGTCCCGGTGATAACCGAGAGGCATTACTCACGAGACACGACACGGCCTTACACTTTCCCACGCTCACCCTTCATCGAAAACCCGATATGCATTTTTTTTTTTTATCTTTATAAATCATCATACCAAATTTTACAATACGCTCACCATCTCAAATCGCATTATAACTTTTCAAATCATTTCAAAATCATCTTACTTGACAAATCACACACAACTTCAATTTAACAGTATAACCTCTCAAGGCTATATCGCAATCCATTTCGCTTTATGCTACAAAATCATTACAAAACCACGTTTTAAATTCACAATACCAAAACCCACAACACTTTCAAGGTTAACTTTTCACAAATACATTTTTAGCTTTTAAATATACAAACACTTACATACTTTTACAAAATACAATATACTTATATAAAATACAAACTTATACACACAACACCCTTCCTCACAATACATGCCATTTTCTCTAAATACCAATAAGTATATTAACATATACAATTATACAAAAACAACACCTTGAGGAAAATCCTCCTTGGCGCAGCCGATCCAGTCCAAGTCTTGGTCCGCTAACCACCTACTCTTCAGCACCTACGTGTAAACAAAAGACTACACGCTAAGCAATTGAATTGCTTAGTGGTGTACCAACAATACTACCACTTAAAACATTTACGCTCTTATAAAAGCAGTATATCAATTTCAAAGTTCGGTTATTAGAACTTTACCATATTATACATGTCCTATAGACATGTATTCACATTCACCCATTATTACTCAATAAGTCCACATCTCATTTATTTCCAAACGTAAACCCTTTTACGTTCAGTCCCTCTACGACTCTCCGAGTCCGCGCCTCTTACATTGCCCCCAAGAGCTTTTCCACAATTCAATTCTAGCTACCATTCATAAAGCTTACCCACTTAGTTACAATTCCCTCACCAACACTAATCACAATTATAATTTATCCATTTTTATCATTACCCAATTTCATCATCCCACTTCTACTCATTCAAATTTTAATCGTTATACACCCTTAACAACACCACGTTTATAACTCAGCAAGTTTTAATACCACACCATTCCTCAAACTCACCATTGACACCCAATTTCGATTATAATCATTATGGC
>CAOJBJ012371873.1:0-13831 GCA_948291685.1 Euphorbia celastroides | reverse complement strand
AAGCTAAGTATGCATTAGGTCAAATTAAAATATATGGAAAATCAATATTAATATTATTTTATTGGCATTTTAGGCTCACATTTAATATTTATTACTTATAGGTAGACACGTTTTTTACTTTTAAAACAGAGAAAACCAGTTGTAAATTAGTGTACAAGAAATTGTATTCTAATTTTTGTACGGCAAGAAATAACTAGTAACGAATCTCTAAATAAGCATTAAGAACCGAACAATATTAAACTAGTCAAGTTATTGGTACACATTATTACTAATCAGGCGTATTTAATCAATCATTTTATTAGCATTGTTTTCTCCAAAATCAAATGCAAAAAATACATTTTTCCGAAACATTTGTAACATGGCCACGGATAATACTTCATCATACATAGTTACATGTTTTATTATATATTTTCAAATAATTATGCGATATTATATGTTTTATACCACAATTATCTACTCACACGAATTAACCACATTTATATTCAATTAACAAAACTCAAATACATAGCGATATACTTTAAATTATCAATGCAACGGTTTGTCTGACCTCAACAATATATTTTATTTCGTAGAACTATTTAATTTATCAGATCACTCAAACTATATTAGTAATCTAGTATATTATAATCTGAGTTTTCTAAAGTTTGAATACAATAAAACTATACATTTAATCAATTCCAGCAACCTATTAAATTTTAATTTTCTCAAAATCCAGAGAATCCACATCAATTATTACCGGCCAGCTTTGGAAACCACACGCGCGCGTGTAATTAAATAATTATAAAAACACAAAAAGACACAATTTAATATTATATCCGCGTCCGCAGTATAAATACGTGATTTTCTTTGCATTTCTTTCTCTCTATTATTTTCAAAAGCAAAACCCTCTTTTCTCTGTCTGGTAGTTCACTGCTCCCTATATTGCACAGCCGTAACCGCCATTTTTGCTCTCTCTTTTTTTGCGCTTTCTCGCTCTTTTAAGTGCTCTTTTTTGCTCTCAATGCAGCTTCTATGGATGTTGATTTCGTTTTTGTTTTCTTGATTTATTGAGTTTTTTTCTGTGCGTTTGTTGTTTGTTTCCTTTAATTTTATTGTGTTTTTTGGTGGAATTGAAAGGTTAGGGGAATGGCTGCTGCTCCTTTGGAATGTACGCGGAAGAAATGTTTTAATTCGGATTGTTCAGAGATCTCATCCAGGAAAGGATGGCGGCTTAGCTCTGGCGAGTTGGCGGAGCTATGTGATAGATGCGCGTGAGTTGTTTTACTGTTCTAATGTGATGTTTTGATAGTTAGTCTCTCAGTGGGGTTGATTTGATTGTTGTTTTTTGTTTGGAAATTCTGGTGGAATTGTGGATTTAATGACTGAGTGTTGTTAGGGGTTACGCAGATCTGTTTGGTTTGTCTCCCAGTTGAAAATGGTTTACCAGACTTTGCCTTTCTCTTGTGTTGTGTTTCTCTTGATGAAAAATGTGGAATATGTACGTGTAGTTATTTATGTCTGCATCTTACTGTATTTATTTGAAATGTTATTTGGTGGCTGTATCTTTTCTTTTTCCAGAGTTTATAATATCAACAACCATATATAACTTTGGAGTACGTATTCTAAAGAGTGATTAATGACGCGCCATAGTATTTTGTTGTAGCCGTGTACTTGAAGTAAAACAATCTTTATGCGAACCCGATAGAGGGCTTGAGATGCTGGGTTTATAATATATGTTGTTTAGATTTGCATATTTATGTCTATATAATAAGTGCACTTGAATGAAGTCTACTCACTTCAACTGAGGGAAGTTCATACATATATATCCAATGTTTTTCATTATGTTATTCTCTTTTCAGTCAAAATGGAGTGGAAAAGATATTTCGTTCTTTTTGTAGTTCTGGGTTGATTTGTGTAAATTATTTACAAGTTTCTTTACATCTTAGCGTTTGAAAGGTGGGATCTGATTGAAGGTTCACACCTAGACGTACATTCGTGGTCGTAAGAGGCTTGCATATATCTTACTTAGGGTATACACTCTCATTATTGTATTATATGTTTCACAAATAAGTAAATAAGGAAGAAAAATAAATAACATTGCCATTGTCGTTGTCGGAAAAGGAAAAAAAAAGGAATACGAGTATGTGGAAGTAGTTATTTGTTTATTTTGAATAGGTTGCATGCTTGAGTGAATATGTTGAAAAGTAGCTAACCGTTAGCATACGATTTGGTTAAACTTCAAAATTCCTAAGAATAAACTGTATTATGGAATAGTGATGTTTTATTGGTTTTCTTAAAAGCTATGATTTGTGCTTGAGATCTCGGATACGATTTGCTATTTATTGCACGTTAGAATTTATCGCTTCTTAAATGTTAATTTTTTTATATATACTTTCATTTTTAGTGCACTTTTCTGTCACTCAATCATTAGAATTTATTAGAAACACGAGTGAACCAAAAGTTGGATCCGTATTGGATCTCACCTGAATTGTCCTATCTATCCCCATGAAGGTACATTTTTTTGAAACCCTTGTTCTACGAGGCGTGTTGTTGTTCAAAGACACCCTCGTGCGTTGGGGTGCCTTAAATATGAGTTCTAAAATCTTGTTTTCTTACTCATTTTTATCTTGTATTTTAGCTCTTATTTGCTTTTCCAATTACTTCTTGGAATATTGTCATTTCACGCGCCATCGAGCGATTGACATCCAAATTAAGATTTCGTACATGAGCTTTTAGCTAGTGAACATATCCCTTTTTCTGCTGCTGTGTAGCTTTAGACTTTGCGTTATATAAGCTGCAGAAAATTAGGAAATGATTTATGGTGTGAACTTTACTGTTTATTGTGTTTTTGTTTGCATTGGTTAAAACTTAAAACCCTATATTAGTGTTCAAGCTCAGTTGGTTTTGGCGTATTTCCCGCCTTTTTCTGTTGTTTGAACCGTTATGAGATAAGTAATTTTTTTGCTGCATTTGGCTATAATGATACATCACATGTCTTGCTTTCTTTTATTTTGTTTTCAGCTTATAAATTTATTTTAATGATTATACATGCTGTTGTACTCTTCGATTAACAATGAATTCTACTTGTGTGATTTAGTTCTGCATATGAGGAGGGAAGGTTTTGTGAGACTTTCCACCTGAATGCCCCTGGCTGGAAATGCTGCCATACTTGTGGAAGGGTGAGTTGAACCTCTGATTGATTTGTAGGCTCCACATGCTAAGGATTTTAATAAGGAAGTTTCCCGTATTACGTATCATTTGGATTTCATCTCATGGCTTATATTTTCCTGCAGCGATTGCATTGTGGTTGCATGGCCTCGTGTAATGCATTTCAGCCATTAGATTTTGGAGGAATTATGTGCTCGGAATGTGCTAGACACAGATCTATTGGGGTAAGAAGCTGTTATAATGTTTCATTGACAATTAGTTTATTTTATATAATTACGAAGTATTTTCTTGGACTTAAGGCATTGATTTTTCTAACGTTTGTTTGACCATTTTTCCTCCATATGTTTGCATTGTACATAATAATTGCATTTCTATTCACATGCATTACTTTTGGGTACATTTTATTCTTTTTGTATAGTTATTTACATACGACAAGTACTCGATGAATATTGTCCGCATGAATTCAGAGGTAACTTTTTTGAAAAAAATCATCACCACACCCCAGATATGACTCGAACTTGAGACCTCTAGAGGCCACAAGTTAATTATTAACTCTTAACCACTAGGCTCATATATTCATCATGATTCAGATTTTGAATTTTGAGTATAATTATTCTTGTAATATGTGTACTAAATTTCACTAATTATAAGATTAAAATAATGATTAGAAAATTGTGTTTCTTGGAATTATTAAGGCTAGTTATTCTAAAAAGTAAACCGAAATAGCATGTTGAATAAATTGTATTTTTAGATGTTTTATCATTAATAATGACATGATAAGTTTTAGTTTTTGTGATTGTGTTGGTTTTAACATTTGCATAAATAGGAACTATGCAAATGTTAGGACTTCAAATAGGTTTATGAGTAGTTTTAGATGGAACTATCAAAATCGACAGATGGTTCTAACTAAATTGATGAATTGAAAATTTTAAATATGTAACTAAACATATGTGAATATCATAGAAAGTGAAAAGTTTTTGTCGGTCTTCATCTTTTTTCTTCGAGCAGTCCTGTTCAAGTCTTGATTGATTGGAAATGAGGTTGTATCGGGTTAATATTGAGCTGTTTTTAGCACCGTTTGACCAATAAAACAAAATCGAATGGATGAAAAAAGGATAGTTATGTACAGTAGATAAATACCCTATAATTGGACTATAACAGTATAACTTTTATTTAGCACAAGGGTCCAGTATTGAAGCAGTTATGTGAATATTCTGATATCTAATATTCTCTATTTTAGTAGCAGTTACCTATTATATTAGCTCTTATACAATGATGGTATGAAAGAAAAAAATTGATGTATAATCAGGCGGTTTGTGACCTAGACACTGAAGCTTGAAAATCTGACAAGTTCTGTAAATCATTTATATGAAAAGTGCCAATGATGGTTTATTGCATGAAGACTGTTTGGTTCTTATGTGACGTCGAGTTTTCTCCTCTTTCTTGGCATTGATTTACCACTTTAATTTCATAGAATTGTTTGCATAATGCTACCCTCACTTTCCTTAAATTTTTGGCACTATAAGGTGCTGTTTTCTTTTGTGGCATGTGGCCTTTACAAGTCTTCAGTATTGCAGTTCTTTTCTGTGATGTATCTAAAGTACGCCCCATACTTAATTACCCATTGCTATCAATCCATGTCATAATCTTTACAGGCACCTGGTACTACATGGTTACCTCTTTTTGTCTATGATGAGAGATTCAAAGACCGCCCTGTTGAAAAATGGATCCATGTATTTGGACCAGGTCCTGTACCATTGCAACAGGCGCCTTTCTTCAGTAATTCAACACCACATTCTTACATGCAACCTAGGACGCCAAGTGAGAGTGGCAGGCTTATTGCTGGTGGAAATTCATCCAGTGCTTCTGAAGGACAACAAACTGGAAACCCGAAATCTGCTGCACCTGTTGTCCTTGAGAATAAAAATGCTGGTAAAGTCCTATCACCTGCTTTATTCTGCTACACCAGAAAAAAAGTTAACTGCTACACGGTGTTATCACTTTGTTACAGGAGCTAGCAAAGGGGACAAACCTGGCTCATCTCGAGATATTATGCTGCTGCCTTCTTCAGGGGAACAATCATTTGTTTCTTTGAATGAAGCAAATGGTCGAATTGTGGCCTCTGAAACTCCTCTACAACAATCATCTTCTACTTTGATTTTGAAAGAGGTTCAAGGTAATTTGCAAAATGGAGTTGATTCGACGGTTAAAACTCGCAAACGCAATAACAGGCCTCAAGTTGGTGCCTATGGTAAGGGAAAATTACATCCTCGGTACTGGCCAAGATTCACAGCTGAAGAACTGATACTGATAGCAGGAAAGTATCCTTGAGATTGAAAGTTAAAAACACCCATTTCTCATATTATTTTTTCCTGATGGTAAGGCAGATGAGATTCTGTGGGAATGGCTTATTGTTTCTTAATTCCATATTTCTCCTTATTTGTTTCTGATGAAATGCTAAGAACCTTAACATCTTAAAGTTCCAATGCTCTGGTTACTCCTTTGTTCGAGAAAATGTTAAGTGCTACTGATGCTGGGAAAACGGGGCGTTTGGTTCTGCCTAAAAATTATGCGGAGGTTTGTCCTTAATTGTTCAGCCTTTTTTTATTATTAGTAAAATTATCATTAAACAAGGTGCTTCTTCCTTCCTGGTTGTCTTTTCTTCGAATACGTGGAAATCAATTGCTTGTTATAATATGTGATTATATTTTGGTACTTCTAAGCTTATTGCATAAACCTTCCTCATCATTTCTTTGGATGATTCTTTAACATTCATTTCATTTTGTGACAGGCCTATTTTCCACCGCTTGAGAATCAAGGAGGGCTATCTCTTACAATCCAAGACACAGAAGGCAAAGACTGGATATTTCGGTATCGATTCTGGCCCAACAATAAGAGCAGAATGTATGTTCTGGAGGGGGTATCTCCTTACATGAAGCACATGCAATTGAAAGCCCGTGACACCGGTAAGTACCAAATAGAATATTCCTTTTCAGGAGTAATTAGTTTTCCTCTTTTGCTGATTCCACTGTTCACTCTTTAAATGGATATTGTGATGTAGTGCAAACTTCCTATTAGTTCGTACCGAAATTTTTCAGATTTTTTTGGCTTTAGTTGCTACGGTCTAGTGTATTATTGTTTGATAGTTCTACAGCATTGGAACTGAAATTTCGTCTGTTTCCCAGTAACATTTAGTCGACTAGAGCCTGGAGGGAAACTGGCTATTGGGTTCAGAAAGGCTAATTTGCTGTGTGATCGGGTATGATTTTCTTACCAGTTTCCTCTGATTATCAACTCATGAGTTTTTAAGAACCCGTCATCATTTTTAAAAGTGATTTCTACGTAATCCTGCTTCTTTACCATTTTTTTGGTTTAGGGTTTAAACTTCTTTAAATAAAAGACATTGACTTCGTCGTGCTTTTGTTTACAGGACAATGATACAAGACAGGCTGGTAATGGTGTGCTTCAGATTGGGAATGCTACTATGGTAAAACTCTATTTCAGATGAGCTATTAAAATTCATTTTTAGATGTGATTTTATGTAATCCTGCTTCTTTAACATTTTTTCGGTTTCGGGTTTCAGTTTCTTCAGATAAAGTAAATTGACTTCGTCGTGCTTTTGTTTACAGGACAATGATACAAGACAGGCTGGTAATGATGTGCTCCTGATTGGGGATGCTGGCATGGTAAAACTCTATTTCAGACGAACTATTAAAATACATTTTTAGATGTGATTTTTATGTAATCCCTCTTCTTTACCATTTTTTTGGTTTAGGGTTTAAATTTCTTTAAATAAAGTAAATTGACTTCGTCGTGCTTTTGTTTACAGGAGAATGATACAAGACAGGCTGGTAATGGCGTGCTTCTGACTGGGGATGCTAGTATGGTAAAACTCTATTTCAGATGAACTATTAAAATGCATTTTTAGATGTGATTTTTATGTAATCCTGCTTCTTTACCATTTTTCGGTTTCGGGTTTGAGTTTCTTCAGATAGAGAAAATTGTCTGTCTTTTATTTACAGGACAATGGTACAAGACAGGCTGGTAACGGTGTGCTTCTGATTGGGGATGGTAGTATGGTAAAACTCAATTTCAGATGAGCTTTTAAAATTCTATAATTTTATGGGTGATGTGTGGTAATCTGGTTTTACTTCAATAATACAGGCTGAAATGGCTGATCCAAGTCTGCAGTCTAAAGTTGAAGGAAAATCATCTATCAGGAAACACAAAAGCAGCACATTGGGTTCAAAAAGTAAGCGTCTAAGAATTGAAAATGAAGAGAAGATAGAACTCATGTTGACATGTGAAGAAGCAAACGGCTTGCTCCGCCCGCCTCCCAACCAAACTCCTAATGTTGTGGCAATCGAAGAATATGAGTTTGAAGCGTACCAGGTATAAATACTTCTGAAAGTACACAAATTTTAAATAATATCTTCTTTTGGCTATTTTTCTGTGTGGCAGTTATTACTATTTTGGCGGTGTGGGAATTTTTTGGCGTGTTGATAGATTTGATTTGTTCGACATTCATTCGTATGTTCTTTTGACAGGACCCACCAGTTCTTGGCAAGCCAACAGTTTTTGCAAATGACCAGTCAGGGTATGTTACTTAAGCTCATAGATGATTTGACTCAGAATTCAACTGAATGAATCGGTTTCTCTGGTTATTACATTTTCTTCTATATTCAAACAAAGATAACTCTAGTTCTTTGTGCTTCTGTCAGCTTTGAAGTTCAGTGGGTCCAGTGTGACGACTGCTTTAAATGGCGCAAAGTGCCAGCCAATGCTCTTTTTTCTACCAAATGGACTTGCTCTGCTAATACATGGGACTTGGAAAGGTATGCCACACATATATTTATTCTGTTTCGGGTACGAGTTTTCTCCCGTTTTCAGTTTCTTATAAGTTTGACCAAAATCATTTTAATCTTAGAATTTTTTTTTTCATAGCATGTATTCTGGTAGCCATTATTTGGATATTTATAAATCTGTTATTTCCTTACTGGCTCACGAAATGCATTTAATTTAATGTACATCAAGGTAAATATGGACTTGAACCTGTGTTGTGTGGATGGATAAACAGCTGTTTAAAATCTTGAATTATCTGAATAACCGAGTACTATGTTAAACATTGTCTTGTTTTTCCATTAGGTCGTTGTGTTCGGCACGACAAGAGTTGACTGCAAAACAAATTAAAGATCTGATTCCATCTCATCTTAGAGGTATAAATTGCTATGAAAAAACTTTCGCTCTGTCTATTTCCTACGTTCAATCAGTAATAAACTTTTCTTATGTGCTTGAACTGCCTAATTTATGACAACAAGATAATGGCTGTGTTCTGCAGGCACTGCAAAGAAATCGAAGGCACCGAAAAAGAACATTGATAACGCTGAAGCAACAGAAGGGCTAGACACTTTATCAAAAGCTGCTGAACTCACCATTACAGGAGACAAAGGCGAGCCCTCAAAATTAACCACAAAGCACCCTCGCCATGGACCCAACTGCTCCTGCATTGTATGCAATCAGCCCCCCAGTGACAAACCAAAGCGTAGATCTAAGAAGCATGCTAGCAAGCAATCTGAGAGAGAAGCAGAACCTTCAAAGCAAAACCCTCAACAAGAGAAAACTCCCGGTGATGGCTCATTACCATCCAACAATGGTGGAACTGGAAGTCCAAACAACCAGCCAAAGCGAGATGGAGAGCAGATTCTGGCGATCTGTGGTGGTGGTGGTGAAATAACCAGCAGCAGCAGCCATCAAGAGCTGGAGAAGGATAATCCGGCCACTTCACCGGTGGAAGTATCTGCAGCTGCTGCATAAGGTTATGCAGTGAATTGGAAAAACTGCTGAATATGGGAAAATAGTTTGTGTTTGTAGATTTTCATATATTTACAGGACCACAGCTACATGGTGTTTGGTTTTCGGTCTGTACATAATCTAGTACAGAGGTAGCCGAAGCCAAAAGCCGAGGACTTGGTTTACCATATGATAACATCATATGACTTAGAGCTTGAATGGTCTGTTTGTTGTTTAAAGTGGGAGTGGGTTGAAGCGATGTAGCCGCAGTTGTAGGAGCTCACCACTTCCCGAATTTAGGATCACAGAAATGAACCGCAGTTTCGCTGTAGGCGAAATAGGAAATTGATTTGAGACTTTCTTAAAACAAATTTTTGCATCTCCATGGCTTACTTTTTCTGATACTTGTCATTCTTAAGTTCGTATCCTTTTCATTTTGGGTTGACAATAAGTCTTTTGGTAGAGAAATGAGATAACAGCCTATTGATTCTTCATTACTTAATCGTAGAGGTGTTCTAGCTTGCATGAATAATTTTCTTGGGCTCGGAAGCTTCATTCATAAGCCTGGCCTCTCTTGAGCAGGTCTACTTATTAGTTATTAGACAATAAGTTCGTATAAAAGATATAAGGACTAACAAATTAGTTATAAAGAAGCTCTAAATAAGTTTGTTGTGGAAGCAATATTTATCTAATTTTGGTCTTGAGGACGAGAGAAAATCAAAACCAGGGAACGAAAAACCTATATCTGCTTGCTAGGGCTTCAATACAATCAAGTTTAAAGACATCTTTAAAACTTTAAAAAGTTCAAAATAACATCTAGTTTTTCATGCAAAATTGGAGTAAATGATGTATTTGATATAAATAGGCATCAAAACTTGATCTCTGATAAAAAACACCGGAACCAACATACATGTGAAATGGGACAAGCAATTTCTGGAAAAAGAAAAAGATCATTCCTACATCTCTGTCACAGACAAACAATTTACAAAATAATGGCTCATCCATTCTCAAATTGTATAAAACCTCTTACAAGATCAGCAATTCTTCTAACTCATCAACGAGTTCAACACCCCCACAAAACAAATCAACTCACTACATCAATCTACAATCCCTCAATCAAGTACCGGCACTAGGCAAAGCCGCCATAAACGAGTTGTAAGAGGATTCCAGGTCAAAGTGCAGCTGCCTCGCCTGTTGTTCAGTCAACTCATCAGCAGCCCCCATCTTCGAAAGCCTCGAAATCCAGTCCCTCATCTTCATTTTCCCCTCGAAATCAGGTGGCAAAATGCTCAGCTTATTAAGGGAAGCCGAGAGGTCAGAGAGCAGAGGGTGGACTTGGTCAACCGCCACCATATTCAGCTTCAACGAGTCCATTGCTGTGATGAAATTCTGAACGCATTCCGCCACAGTGGCAGCTGAGGTGGCAGTCGATGCAGCTGCAGCAGCCCGGTGCTCCACCGTGGCGGGCACGCCAGATGTCACCAATCGGTTTATGCCAGCTGGGCAGTCCATCTTGTAGGTGTCGGAGAACCGCTTGATGCTGGGGACAATGTCTTTGAGTGTGGAAGATAAGGTCTTGAAATGGGCGATGAGCTTTTGGCATTCGGTTTCATATTCAGATGAGGGGATGATGTCTCGAATGTAGGCTTTTTCGAGCTTCTCGGTTGCTTTGATTATAGCATAAAGCTCAGCGAAATTCTCATGCATTTCTCTCTCCCGCTTGTCGTTCCATATCTTGACCTCCATTGAGTATATGTATAGGAAAAAAGGATAGAAAAAAAATCGGGTCTGAAAGTTAGATATGTATGGTGATATACAAGGAGGATTGGAGAAGGGAACGGGACACGCGCAAAGAGCACTTAGCCTTTTAGCTGCAAACGAAACAAACAAATTAAAGAAACACAATTAGTTCCCAGTCCACAACAGAAAAAGTAGTCTCAAACACTACACGCATCACAAATAATCAATTTTACTCCACATTCCATCACTTTTATAGAAATAATGTATACAAACCCGAGTTTAGAATAAACAGAAACCCCTCGAAAAGGAGTGATGACAGTTTTTATACAGCAACTGGACACGCTACAAAAGCGCAATTAGATACAACTTTTGGAACTTATTCTACATGATTGCTAAGGCAGTTTCAAACACTGAAACATAAATCATTATAACATATTTGTTTCAACTCTCTTCAAGAATTCAACCCTTAGCAAATAACTAATATACAGCAGCCTAACCTCAGTGGCTCAACCTCTGCATAAATTTCGGCCAACATTACAAAGAGAAATAACCTTCTAGCCTCAAAGTTAATGAACATGATCAAAAAAAGCATAATTTGATCCAACTTTCTGCTACTTCCTAAATCCACAAAATTGCTAATGTGATCTTGAACATTACAGTACATTAGCTCAGTTTTCATACCAGATTTCAACCCCTTAAACGTAGATTAAACCCAGTAACCCTAATACTAAATAGACAAGGATGAACAGTGATTACTCAGAATTAACAACTGCTACTAATTGATCAGTAATTGCAGGCAAAACAACAGACAAACAGAGGCTGAATTCCTCATACCAAGGACAAAACAAAGCAACCGAAGACTAACAGAAACGAACAAAAACACAAAGCAGCTAACTTTTCAACTTTCAAGGATCAAACAAGCAATCCACCGTCAACAACAGCAAAAGCGCGAATTTTCCCCCCAAATCAAAAAGAGAATCTAAAACCCATAAACCAGAACTCAAAACCCATTGAAAAGAGCCGGTAAAAGAAGTACCTTGGAATCAAACTATTCAATTGATCGCCTCTCAATCTTATCATAGAAGCGAAAAGGGGGGAAACCCCCAAAAGGGGATGGAAATAAATGAAAAGAGAGAGGGAAAATATACTCACGGGGGGCGAAAAGAACGCGGCTTTGAAGAACTAGAAGGCTAAATTTGCAGAGGGTTGCAGAGAAGAGAAGGGAGATGGGAGTTTGCGTGTCGGCTCGCTTACATTATTGCTGCTTACGGCATCTACGTGTAGCAGTTGAGAAGAGCAGAAGAAACAAGGCCAAATTTTAAAATTATAAAATTCATTTATTTATATTAAAAAAATTGTGAAATATTATTTATATTCATTTACAAAAGAGTTTTTTTGTGAGCTTTATATATTGATTGTGAAATATTATTTAACTATGCTTTGTATTATTTAAGTTATAGCTTTATGGTTATTGAAATTGATAGAAAATCAAAAGTTACATGTACAGTTCTTCTGTAAAATAAAAGATTCAAATCCATATTGAATATATCAAACTTAGAATATAAAATTGAGATTATGTTTATTTTGATTACAAATAAAATAAGTATCACCAATGAATTGGATGATAGTCCACTTATCCAACATTAAATGAAAATAAAAGTAAGCTTGCTTTGTAAAATAAAATTACCTTAAAATCTCTCATAATATAAGCATGTAAGAAAATAAGGATTCATATATGTACATATCATCTTTTCATATAACATAAATAAATAAAAGAAAAATATGTGTACGATTTTTAAATATTAATTCAAATCAATTTATTTTTTTTTGTGAACAATGTTAAGCTCAAAAGGTTTAATTTATTAACTTTATTTGTTGACAGGATTTTCTTAAGAGTTAGTATTTTTGGATTTGGTTATCCCTATTTAAATTTGTGAATTTTTCCTTGACCTTGATAGATAGTTTATTAGGGTTCTTTGTATTTGGGCCAATACTGTTCTATTCCCAATTGTAGCCCAACACTACTACGTTCGCCGATCTAATTTCATCATCTCTCTTTACTCCAATTCGATTTCCCCCTGATTTGGCTCTAGCTCATCGCATCCCTCCTTCAGTTGAAATTTCCCGGTCTATTTCCTTTCTTTACCTTATGGATTTTTGGATTTGATTGAATTCCGTTGCGGTATTCGATTACCCGATTCATTCTCCGTGACTCAGTTCAACTCCCTTCTCCTTGCTATTACTTCGTCGTTCAACTTCCTATTAGCTTTCTCGAGCCTGCGCGAACTGGTTTTGTGACTTTGAAGGGTCGGGCGGTCATTTTTTCATCAATTGGAAGGTCAGTATAGTAGTTGCTGTTTCTGTGCTGGTGATATTGAGAGGTTTAGGGTTTACTTGGGTTTCAATTAGTTTTAGATTTCGTTCAAAGATGTCAATTCCTAAAGAGCTCTACCCTTCTCAAGATGATCTCTTGTATGAAGAGGAGCTGCTGCGCAACCCATTTAGCCTCAAGCTATGGTGGCGCTACCTGGTTGCCCGCCGTGAATCGCCTTTCAAGAAACGTTTCATAATTTATGAGAGAGCCCTTAAAGCTTTACCCGGGAGCTACAAGATTTGGCATGCCTATCTTAAAGAGCGTCTTGACATAGTTAGGAATTTGCCCATCACTCACTCCCAGTATGAAACCCTGAACAATACTTTTGAAAGAGCATTAGTTACAATGCATAAGATGCCCAGGATTTGGATCATGTACCTTGAAAGTCTAACCAAACAGAAACTGATTGCTCGGACACGCAAGAGTTTTGATAGAGCTCTTTGTGCTTTACCTGTCACTCAGCATGATAGAATTTGGGAGCTGTATCTGAGATTTGTGAGCCAAGAGGGGATACCAATTGAGACTTCTCTTAGGGTTTACAGGAGGTACTTGAAATATGACCCCAGTCATATTGAAGATTTTATTGAGTTTTTGGTGAATTCTCATCTTTGGCAAGAGGCAGCTGAGAGGCTAGCTTCAGTACTGAATGATGATCAGTTTTATTCGATAAAGGGAAAAACAAAGCATTCATTGTGGTTAGAACTATGTGATCTTCTTACTAGACATGCGAAAGAGGTATCTGGGTTGAATGTAGATGCTATAATCAGAGGTGGGATTAGG